>LBNU01019232.1:78461-90597 GCA_014162995.1 Artemisia annua
CTTTTAACTTGTTTTACTTTCTTTTAAACATTTACTTCACTTTTCTTTTGTCATTTAAATCTAAAACCACAAAAACATTTTACACTAATATTTTATTTTCATTTCTTTTATTTACTTTACCTTTATTTATTTTATTTCTTTCTTCTATTTCTTTTTACGTTTATGTTTTCTTTTCTCGTTCATTTTAATTTCTTTACTCACGTTTTACTTTTCATTAAGTTTTAAATAACGTTTAGTAGCGTAATTAAACCTAAAACATATCTTTAAACCCATTCACATCACATAACTCACGGTTTTGAACGACTAAGATCCATTCAACCCTCGTTGGGACTACGACCCGAGGTTCTTAAGCTTCACCGCTTGGTTCTGCCTCGCATCAGACTAACCCAAGGACTATCTGAGATGGGATAAATCAATCCGGCATCAAGAAGTTTTAAAACCTCTTGTTTGATAACATCATGAATTTTAGGATTCACCCGTCTCTGATGTTGGACTGCCGGCTTGAAGTCATCCTCCATTAAAATTTTGTGAGTACAAAATTCAGGGTTAATACCCTTTATGTCGGAGAGTTTCCAAGCAATTGCTTGCTTGTGTGACTTCAAGACCTTTATGAGAGCAGATTTTTCCTCCGTACTCAAGTCTTTAGCAATTATGACGGGCAATTTATCATCACCCTCCAAAAATGCGTACTCGAGATGAGGAGGTAACTCCTTGAGTTCGACCTCGGGAAATTCTTCAGTTTTCTCAACTGATTTGATTTCCTCGTTATGAAGTTCTACGGGAGGGAGGGGAGGAGAATTGTACTGATTCAACAATTTCTCGAGAAGAAGAAGATCTCCCTCCAGATCAATCTCATTGTTATCAATTCCTTCTGGAACTGAATCACTTTTGAGAAAAGCCTCGACCTCTTCCAAAAGAAAATCGCTTCCCTCAAACGGAGTGAGAGAAGGGGAAGAGTCGGAAATAATAGGATGAGAAGACGGAGTGGAATCACCACCCGAAGAATTATGAACGTAACCAAGAACTTCTTGAGCGTACTCCTCTGAAGCAACATCAATGACATCTATTCGGTTAACCGATTCAGAGTCATAATTTGAGGAGTAC
This sequence comes from Artemisia annua, assembly GCA_014162995.1. Lineage (NCBI taxonomy): Eukaryota > Viridiplantae > Streptophyta > Magnoliopsida > Asterales > Asteraceae > Artemisia > Artemisia annua. The sequence goes on from LBNU01019232.1 coordinate 79,566, forward strand.
CTCGAAGTTTGATCAAGGTTAAAAGTTATGGCTTCATTACCCACACGTTCTCAGGAATCCTCTTCCAACAATGAGAGGAACCCATGGATCAGCATCGAAATCGACAACCACGAAGTCAGCTGGAAATTGGAACTTTCCTACTTTCACGAATACGTCCTCAGCAATGCCAAGAGGACGAGAAATTTCACGATCTGCAAGCTCCAGAGTCATGCAGGTAGGAGTGAGTTCAGGAAGAGAAAGTCTTCTCCACACTGAATAAGGCATCAGGTTAATGCTTGCGCCAAGATCGGCCAAGGCAAAGCATTCAACCATCCCTGGAAATACACAAGGTAAGAGAAATTTCCCAGGGTCTCCAAGATTTTCGGGAAGCTTCTTTAACAAAACTGCTAAGCAGTTCTCGTTAAGCGGAGTTTTAGCCATTTCAAACAGTTTTTCCTTGTTACTCAACAAGTGTTTGAGTGTGGATGCAAACTTGGGCATCAGAAGGATAGCATCCGAGAATCTTATGTCAAAGTGTAATTCTTGGAAAATTTGAAAGAATTTATCCATTTGATGACTTGCTTTTTGTCGGAGCTTTTGTTCATTTAAGCGTGATGGGTAAGGAATAGAAGTTTTGCATTTAGGGTCCTCAGCCGGAGTTACTGGAGGTTCAAAGATAACTCCCGGCTTGGGTTTCGTTTTCGGGACAACCTGAGGATGGACGTGTGCTGTACTTTGTGGGCTTGTAAATGGCACTTTGTCCTTTGTCGCCTCAGGCTCACGTTCCACTACCTTAGGAAGAGAGGAAGAAGAGGTAGTAGGAATCGCGGGTTCATCATATGAAGCACCACTTCTGGTTGTGATCGCCTTAGCATCGCCCCTCGGGTTAGCGATCATGTTGCTCGGAAGTTGTCCTGAGCCCGAGGGTCGATCATTTAAAGACTTCTTGATCTTAGAAATCTGGCTGACCAATAACCGATTCATTTCCTCTTGGGATTTCATGAATTGTTTTAACAACTCATCAGATGATGGTCCGGTAGGAACAATAGCTTGAGTCTGAGTAGGAAAATTTTGACCTCGGTTGCTTGGACCTTGGTTTTGAAAATTTCCTTGATTTTGGTTATGTCAATGAAAATTCCCTTGGTTGGAATGACCTTGACCTTGGTTTCGGTTAAAGTTTCCTTGGTTTTGGAAACCTTGATTTTGGAAACTTTGGTTCTGATTGTGGTAACCATGACCTTGATTGAAATTACCTTGGTTTTGGTACCCTTGGTTCATTCGGTTTTGGTTTTGGAAATTTTGGTTACGGTTTTGAACATTTTGATTTTGATTAAAACTTGGAGGTCCAGGGTAGTGGTTAGGACGATAGTTCGGGTCCATCGGCGGACGGAATTGGTTACCTCCATGATTGGAAGGACCAGCTATCGCATTAGCTTCAAAGGGGTTACCATCGGCGGCCATACAATTGTAGTATGCGTGAGGGCCACCACATGTAACACAGACTTCCACTTTTTTAACTTCAGCAGGAGAAGAAGTTTGTGGAAAAGAGACTTTCTTTTGGTTAGAGAGAACCAAAGCTTGAATGGCTTCCGTGAGTTTGTCAATCTTAGCATCGGTGCTAGATTGACTCACGGGCGATGAGGAAGAAGGACCAACACTCACTTGGGAAACAACCGGTTTGCTTCGTGTAGTGCGGACCTTAGATTTGTTCTCGATGATCGCTAAAGCTTCTTTTGTTGTTTTACTCAGGAAATTACCTCCCGCGGAGGCATTAAGAGAATCCTGATCAGCTTGGCTCACACCATTGTAGAAAGTATCGAGTTGCATCAACTCGGAAAAACCATGGTGAGGACATTTGCGAAGCAATTCCTTAAAACGATCCCACGACTCACTAAATGATTCATCAAATTTCTGAGTGAACTTGATGATCTCATTTTTAAGACTCGTGGTCTTGGAAGGAGGATAGAATTCATTCACAAATTTCTTTACCAAATCCTCCCATGTTTCAATAGAACGAGGGGGTTGTTTTTCAAGCCAAATCCAGGCTTGTCCCTCGAGGGAGAATGGGAAGAGAAGAAGTTTGATTGCCTCAGATGGGACATTCTTGTAATTGATGGTAGATGTGATCTTGTTAAACCATCGAATATGAGCATGAGGATCGTCCCGCTCAAAACCAAAGAATTGACTTTGGGTTACAAGATTAAGTAACCCGGTTTTGAGCTCAAAATTGTCAGCCACGATGGCTGGAACAACAATGGCATCTCCGTAACCCTCGATGGGTGCTTGGAGAAGCTCACTCATAGGAAGATCTGCCATAACGACAGAAGTGGTAGAAACAGTACGAATCTCGGATTCGACTGCGGGTGCAGAACGTCTACGTCGTCTTCGAGGAATTCTGCCAAGCACACGTAATGGGCTTGTAGACCTAGAAGAACGAGTGCGCATGCACTAGAAAACAAAACCAATCAACAAAGAAAACTTGAAATCTTTTTATTTATTTATTTTTCTTTTTTTGTCTTTTCTTTTTGTTAACCGTTACACCAATAGAAATCTTTTTGCTTTAAAAGCTAATCGGGTAACAACTGATTTCACGATTATTTTTCTGTTGTTGTTATTTGGGAATGCTTTACAACCGCCCTCCTTCAACGGAAGACGGAGGATGTTTATTATATTTTTGGTGTTTTTGTTGAATACTTGGTGACAAGTATTCCTTTTTCTTTTTCTTTTATATATATTAGAAACAAAGAGAAAATATTTTTGTGTGTTTTTTTATTTATTTATTTATTTTTTTTATAGTTTTGAAAGATGAAAATACGATATATGGTAAGTATACAAAGGATAGACGATATACACAAGTTGTGTTTCAAAAACACGATNATGATAGGAGATTTCATATCTCACCATTGATGCATAACTTTCTATGACTTCTGAGTATCTCAACTCAGGACTCGGACTTTCTCCGATATCACGAGATTTACTAACTGTGCTCATTTTTCATATATATATGTGTGTGTTCGTTTGTCTTCAATCAACGTACTCTGATTTCTTCCTAATCAGATCATTGATTGAGGGGGAGAGGATATTGTGGTTATTGCATTGACGGTTGCCAATTATGTTTGCTTTTATCCGTCTTGCTTGTTGTGTTGTCTTCTTGTTGTGTTGTCTGTTTGGCTGCTTATTCTAGAGGATCAATTTTGACAAATTTTAAACTACATAGCGGTTTGCCCAAATAGAAGGACCATGTTTGACAGGTTTCAAAACTTCATATCTATAACTAGTCAGCGGTTAGATCAAAACGGTTTACTTTCTCTCTCTCTAAAATTTTCAAAACAACCTTCCTTCTCTCTCAAGAAACCGCTGAACTTTTATCATCTTTTTCCGCCTACCTCGTTGAATTCGTACCCTTTTAGGTGCGTTTTTAGTATGGTTCTCGTATTATATTTTTGTGCATTATCTATATCTAGTATATACGTGTTGTCTCCGTACGATTTTAGATGCGTAGGTTGCGTTGATAGATCATAGAATTAGGTGTTGGTCGTTTGATGCTGTAGGACTGCTGTGTATTGTTTATATTGTTAGTATGAATGAGTGTTGCTAGTAATTTATGTTCCTCCCATTATTGGTTCTCCTCGTTGTACTATGTGGGTCGTTTCATGTTCTGTGTTCTTGATAGCGGTTACCTTTGTTCTTGGTAGAGGTTACGTTGGTTCTTGGTAGCGGTTAGCGTATGAATTTAGCAGCGGTTAGATTAGCAGCGGTTAGATTAGCAGCGGGTAGATTAGCAGCAGTTAGATTAGCAGCGGTTAGGTTAGCAGCGGTTAGATTAGCAGCGGTTGGATCAGCAGCAGTTGGATCAGCACCGGTTAGTTTAACAGCGGTTGGTTTAACAGCGGTTAGTTTAACAGCGGTTAGTTTAACAGCAGTTAGCTTAACAACGGTTAATTTAACAGCGGTTAGTTTAACAGCGGTTAGTTTAACAGCGGCTAGTTTAATTATAGTTAGTCTATCTGCGGTTAGTTTTGTGCATTTGCTTTATACTCTTCTAGTTGGGTGCGTGTCCTTGACTATGTGTCTATTTATGCATGTTTTAACCCTAACAGCCCTCTTGGCTCTTTTTGTATGAATTTTGGTATGTGCAGAACATAATGACTGACTCCCACACTCAAGTATCCTCAGCCACACAATCTACAGTACCTTCTCGCACAGATGACGAGATCCTGCTTCACCAAGAATGGGTTCCGATTGGGAAAAGCAACTGCTATCTCAAACCTGTCAAGCCTACGGATAATCCCATCCTCAAAATTGCCATGGATATTCTGAAACAAACAACATTTTTCCCAGCATTCACCGCATCCTCAACCATTCCTTCTATCTACTTGCAACAATTCTGGAACACCATTCGGTATGATGGTGCAACAGGGGCTTACAGCTGTCAGCTAGATGAACAGTGGGTAACCATCACCAAAGAGACTCTGGGGAGTGCACTCCAGATCTTGCCCACTGGAGATAACATCACATACACACCACCACCCAACCCTGATACGCTCATCAAATTCATTAATGAACTAGGTTACCCCACAAAGGTTGTCACTCTATCCTCTATCTCCACATATGATTTTTATCAACCCTGGAGGGCCATCATCACACTCATCAACCTATGCCTTACGGGTAAAACTTCGGGTTATGAAAGACTCAGAGCTCCAGCACTACAGATTCTTTGGGGAATTGTGAAGCAGAAAAACATTGATTTTGTTGAAAGAATATGGGAAGAATTCACTCACTCCATTCACTCCTTCCTGGAAGACAAGGCAAAACTGGCTGCTAACAGAGACAGCAAAAAGAAATCTTCTAGACTTCTCATTCCCAGCATCAGATTTACCAAGCTCATCATTTCCTCCCTACAACGCACACTTCGCTTTCCTACCAGAGCTGGCTCACCACTCCATCAGTCTGAAGATGAATACTCAGTGGGCTTCCTAAAATACGCCAGGGGCACCTCCAGCATAACTTTCGGCATGGCTATTCCCGAGCAACTGCTCACAAAACAAATCCTGGAAGCTCCTTACTACAACCAGTATGTGGAAATGATGCAAGCAAGTCAAATCACATCTGTCAGCGAAGAAACAACTCATGCTCAGTCTGACAAACCTAAGTCTAAGAAGCGTAAGAACCAATCTGAGCCTTCAAAACAAGTCAGTAAGAGCAAAGATAAGGGCTCTAAGAAAACCAGAACAAAGGATACGCTTCTAAGAGATGTCACTCCCGAACCTGAAGACACTTTAAATCTTGAAGAAATGATGACACAAAGAGCAGTGGAAGAAAGTCTGGCCAGTGCAGGGAAGCCACCAGGCCATCCAGTAGGGGGTATAAGCTTCAAGGAACCTGAAGCTGTAAAACTGACACAAGTAACGCATGTTGAAGGAAAAGGCAAGGATGTCATGGTCGAGGAACAGGCTGCACACACATTGCTAAAAATCTCTACACCTGAACACACATCTGCAGCTTCCCAATACATTCTCAAGAGACGGTCTCCCGAACCATCTGCTGAAAAGACCGTCTCTAAATCACTAAGTATCGAACCTGCAGGAGAATCAAGTGAAACAGACTCTGAAACTCATCAATCACCTAGACTGGAAAGCTCTACTGCCCATGCAGAAGAAGAGGTCAGTAATATACCTCATCAAGAGCTGGAAAAGGCAACTGAAACGCCTTTAGAAAAGTTTCATTCAGATTTTATGCCTAACGTATATCCTGAGATACAAGATACCCTCAAGATGAAATCGGATGTCCAAAAGATGGCTGAGGAACCTGATACCTCTACGGGAACCCTTGCATCATTCAGAAAATTTGAAACGTACGGTGATCAGTTCTTTGTTGACAAACCTTCTGAATCAGAGGCCGACAAGTCAGGAGAAGAACATGAAGAAGCAATATCCATGGTCGAGGTGCCAGTTCTACAAGACACTTCAACCACTCCTGCCACTTCAATGCCTATAACAACACCTTCAGAAACAATCAAAGCTACAGGCTCCACACCCCCAATCCCCACAGAGGCTACAACAATTTCTACTTCTCCAGCTCCTAAGGTCACCTTGGAAGGTTTAGCAACCCAAATGGATTAATTACTCCAAGAGGCGGCTGACGCAGTAGATGAGAGCCTAACGATCAATGAGAAACTATCAACTCAAGCTAATGACATCAAAAGTATTCTACAGCTCAACCTACCTGAAACCCTCAAATATCTCGACACCAGACTAAAGAAATTGGAACAAATCAAGATTGATCGTCTTATCACTGTAGCCATTGAAGATCAGGTTCAGGAAGCTGTTGACTATGCCATGGAAGCCCCTCTTAGATCAAGGTTCAATGATCTCTCCACGTCTGACATGAAGCTGTTACTACAAGAACGAATGTTCCAGAACCAACAATACAAGGGACATGTAGCACACCAGAAGCTGTATGAAGCTCTTGAAAACTCAATCCTTCGAGATAATGCTGAACAACATCATCGTGAGATGGAAAAAGAAAGGAAAAGGAAAAGAAAACAACAAGGGCATCATCAACACCCTACCACATTTCCACCACCACCTCCACCTCCTGGGTCATCTGGACCCTCAGGACCTTCAGGACAGCCTAGTAGCTTTGGAACTTTGTCTATGCCACCACCACAACCTTCATCATCGAGCAAGCCATCCTCCAAACACTCTGAGAAATCGTCTTCATCCAAGCAAGCTCCTCTCGCATCACATGCAGCATGGACTACTATCGACACTGCAAGATCGAGTATGCCCTCTCCAGCTCACAAGGATCAAGCAATAAATGAAGAGTCGGTGGTGTCACACGCTGCAGGATACTCAGACAATGAAGAAGATGATGCTTCTACATCCCACATATCTCAAAAGGATGTGTGGTGGGAATCGATTACCAGAGCTGATGATGCTCCATCAGTTAAACTGTCAAAAGAAGAATTACAAGCGTGTATCAGGCTAAAGACTACTCAGCTGCCAACAACTGAGCCAAGCTGGTCAGTGACACCATCAGATCAACCAGTATCTGACAACAATTGGGTCAATGCCATATCCAGCAGCTTCGCACCTCCAGCTGATAACTCCTTGCTCTCACAAACCGGAGATATGGGATCATTCATTGCATGGTTCTGTAAGGAGCGAGGAATAAGCAATTTGTCTCAAAAAGATCTAGAAGGTCCAACATACGACATCATCAAAGTTTTTCATCCTGATGTGACTCATCTCCAGTTTCAAATGGAAGAACGTCACAAGATGTTCAACGATCCAGTTAATGAAGAAGTTATTCAACATGGCTACAGCAAACCACTTCCTTTGGGTGGGACTCCAGGCCACATTACTATTCAAGCAAATTTCTTCTTCAACAAAGATCTCGAATATCTTCGGTATGGGAACAAGCAACGTAAATATGCTCTGTCCATCACCAAGATGAAAGCGGCTCGCTACAATGACAGTGGCCTGGAACAGATGGTACCTGATGCTATGTGGATTGATAAAGAGTGTGAGTATGATCTTCCAGCAGCTTTGGGCATATCACATTGGTGGTTCAAGAAGCAGGAATTCTATGTGGAACGATTCAAAGCCAAAGGTGACAAGAAGTTTGTTCGTTCGCCTCTTCAGATCATCAGTGTCGTGAATGTCAAGATTCATTCCATCTATGGATATGACTACCTGAAGTCCATTGTTCTTAGACATGCGGATCTGAGGGACTACGAGATCAGTGAAGGTGACTTCAAACATCTCCGGGCCAATGACTTCGAAGATTTGTATCTACTGCACATCCAAGGAAAATTGCATCATCTACCCCCAAATGAGAAGAAGACACTTGTGTTTGCTGTTCTTCACTGGATAAGGGGTCTAGTTATAAGGAAACGTGTTGAAGATCTACAACTTGGCATCGAAAGCTACAAACACAACTGAACCTCACAAAGCCAAAGTGGGAGATAGGTAGCTTGGAACCGGTAGCAGACTTCACTGTGATTGATTCTCCAAGTGCTGTGGTTTATAGAGACAAGTATAACATTCAAATGGTTATGCATAGTGATGAATTACACAAGTACAGTGACGGGACATTGGAAATGGTCGATGATGCGCTAGACTTCCATGTGAAAGAGTATCAAGTCTACTCTACCAGACCCGGAAGATACACCAGCCAATGGACTGATCATGATTTGAAGATGAACCTTGAGTTCCTAAAAGCCATTCGTCACTGCATGAAGATGAGAAGAATTTACCGCAGTCTTGAGTGCTATGTGGGAGGAAGAGTTCGTGAGGGCGACTACATGCTTCTCCAGAGAACCAAATGATATTCCAAGATGGATTTTTATCACCTTGCTCCACTTTAATTGGGTGATGTAATATGACAATATGTTAACTTTTAATAATTTTGGAATATGTAATAATTAAAAGTTTTATATTTTCACTGTGTGTGGATTATCCGAAATGTTGTACGCTTCAGTGCAGCCTTCCTAGTAAAAGAAGAGAAGTCTTCTTTTCCCAAAATCTCTTTCTTCTAAAAATTCTTCTAAAGAGATTTTGTGGTATACAAGGTGGCCAATGGTCTTAAATTTTCTCGTATACGTTACCACTCACATTAATGGCTACTAAACATTAAAATGGAAAAACGGGTCATTAATTGAGGGGGAGCATATGTGCTCAAAATTTCTGCACCTTTAAAAACTTTGTGCACCAGCCACAGTGAAAACTCAAAAAGTGTCTCATAATCAGTAAACATTTAAAATCTTGCCACATGTCTCTCCAAAGCTTTTTCGAAAATCATTTAAATCCATTGAGATCACAAAATCTCAAAAGATTTGAAATTTTATGATCGGGGGAGAGAATGTGATTTAAATATAAAANCAATATGTTAACTTTTAATAATTTTGGAATATGTAATAATTAAAAGTTTTATATTTTCACTGTGCGTGGATTATCCGAAATGTTGTACGCTTCAGTGCAGCCTTTCTAGTAAAAGAAGAGAAGTCTTCTTTTCCCAAAATCTCTTTCTTCTAAAAATTCTTCAAAAGAGATTTTGTGGTGTACAAGGTGGCCATTGGTCTTAAATTTTCTCGTATACGTTACCACTCACATTAATGGCTACTAAACGTTAAAATGGAAAAACGGGTCATTAATTGAGGGGGAGCGTATGTGCTGAAAATTTCTGCACCTTTAAAAACTTTGTGCACCAGCCACAGTGAAAATTCAAAAGGTGTCTCATAATCAGTAAACATTTAAAATCTTGCCACGTGTCTCTCCAAAGCTTTTTCGAAAATCATTTAAATCAATTGGGATCACAAAATCTCAAAAGATTTGAAATTTTATGATCGGGGGAGAGAATGTGATTTAAATATAAAAACTGATTTAAAAGTGATGTTTTTGGACTCATAAAGAATATTTGTGGACTTTCGAGAACGCTCCCTTATGTGCTAAAATTTTAAAACATTTCGGAATATGAACAAAGCACATATTGAGGGGGAGCAAGTGATTTAAAATGATGAATAAATGGTCTCTTTTGCAAGCTCACCCGTATGTGCCAAAGTTTTTCAAAACTGATTCAATCAATGGGCACATATTGAGGGGGAGCAAGTGGCTTAGAGTCTTTCGCGGGTTTTTACAAATTCAAGTAAAGACCGTGAATAGCTTATGACTCAGAATTTGACTCATGAATTGACGAAACTTGAAAAGTCGTGAATCGAAAAGACTAGTCCTGGCTGGGTAATAATTTCAAGCTGGTTTACCAGTAATGTAAACGTGTCTCGAAGAGGACTGGTCAAAGTAGATAGTACCGTTTCGAGAAACTCTTCTTAGATATATACTTTGACGGGTCTAACTTCCTTTTTGAGGAATGTTAACAACATCAAGTTAGTTATTAGGGCTAGTTATCACCTAAAAGCTGATAATGGATCCCTTTAACTAAGCAACGTAAACGTGTCCCTCGGGTATATGTCTATTAAGAGCCGATCAATTCAAATAAGTGCAACTCACCCCGACATGTGCAAATTTCTTTCTACCTATAAGCACATGTCAAGGGGGAGCATTTGAAAAATGATAAAACTCTCAAAGTGTTAACAGAATGTGTTTATTTATCATAACACTTTGAGAGAATTTTCAATGATTTTGGTTATATGGCGAATGTGGAAAAATACCAAAAGACCGACCACTTTAATTTAAAGCACGGAGTTATAAGGATGGCAAGGTTAGGTATATGTTCCCATGATCCACCAGAACCGGAGGGATCTTCCCAGGGACAATCCAATAGATAGATTAGAAGTCCTTAGGAATGATTGAAAAAAGGAGAAAAGTGAGAAAGGGAAAAGTGCCGACTGAGACTGAGCTAGGACTGGAACAAACCCAACAAGGTTCTAGTAAATGAAGTCTCGGTAAGCACTGAACGGGTTGAAGAATTAAAAAGAAATGAATTGAGAAAGGGTGAAAAGAAATAGCCCTCCAATTATTCAACCTTAAGGCAGACACCGGGTTCAACTCATATGCTACTGATTGTTGCTAAGGTAACGTCGGTATTGAAGATTAAGACGTCATGGACCCAGTGACGCACTACACTATACCTTCCAGCCACTCAAGTTCTCTTAAAAGAGCTTGTTTCATTCTCACGGGGAACCGGTGTAAACTATCGATTTGTCTTTTAGAGCAAGTTGATATTGAAACAGGAGACCCCTCCCTAGTCTCTGCATAGGATAACCAATGTGCACTTATCGAGTCTAGAGCCAAGAGATGCATCAAAAGATCTCATAGGTACACTTGATACTTATACACTGGTGGTTCAACATTAAGGGCACCAGGTGTAATATTTCGAGTCCTACGCAGATCTTAGCAATCTGCCAAGAACACTTATGAGGGAATGTACATAAGTATTTCCCAATGATTGAGTGGAAACTCCTGCCAGGGTCAACATCAAACAGCCCTGACAGCAGGTCACTTCGGTAATCTCTTGTAGGTTACGCTTAGTGTGTTCGGTGGTGTTCCAAAAAGGTCTACAGTCGTGGGGTGATCTCCAGCGACTCACCAAT
>LBNU01019232.1:110086-120311 GCA_014162995.1 Artemisia annua
GGGGGTAAATAAGGGTAGATTAATGATACCTCATAGGATACCATTATGCTTGATTTTTGCTTGCTTGATAGTAATTGTGTAATAAAACCAAAAGAAACACTTGTTAGAGTAATTTTAGAGCAAATTTAAAATTTTTTACATTAATTAGGAGGGAAACTTTAGTCCTAATAAGCGTCTCATGGATAGGAGAATTTATGACTAGCACAAAAAACCGTACCACAAAAATTTTCCACCCAAATATGTGAGGTTCACCCCTAGAATTGGTAGGAAGAGAAGCACTCAACTTTAGTGCCCATGTGTGTACCGGTAATACTTAGATTCTAGAACTTGCGTTAGTGACCATTCCGAGTCCACAAATGAGACTACATTCGTGTAGATTAGGATTAACTACATGATAAGAGGCATTAAAATAACCCTTGTTTTAAACCTGTATTATAATTACATTGGCTACATTGGTCAAGTAATTCTCCCACACCTTTGCGATGTACCCATTTTTGGTACACGATACCCCTAGTACACCCCTCAGAGCCTATCCCTTTCGTTTCTAACTTTAAGCATCATACTTAAAGNTTGCAAGCTTCTCGAGATCCCTCGAGAGGTAAAATGTAGTGCGTGTTGCAATCCACGCGCATCAACATCCTGGTGAGGGTTTTCTAATCGGGACAGATGATCAGCTGCTAGGTTCTCGGCTCCTTTTTTTATCACGTATAATGATATCAAATTCTTGCAAGAGGAGAACCCAACGGAGCAATCTCGGCTTTGCATCTTGTTTTGCAAAGAGCTATTTCATAGCCGAGTGATCCATATACACTACGCATTTCGTTAAGATCAAGTATGGCCGAAACTTCTCAAAGGCATACACCACGGCTAGTATTCTTATTCCGTAGTGGTGTAATGAGTTTGAGCCTCAGTCATAGTTTTGCTTGCATAGTGGATAGGCTGTAAATGTTTCTTTTTGCATTGCCCCGGGACTGCACCGATAGCAAAATCACTTGCATCACACATTAGCTCAAAAGGCAAGTCCTAGTCGGGGGCAACTAAGATGGGTGCTTCAGTAAGCTTTTTCTTAAAAGTTTGAAAAGCTTCGATGCACTCAGGGGAAAAGATAAAAGGAGCATCCTTCTCAAGGAGATGAGTCATAGGCCGGGCGATTTTAGAAAAATCTTGTATGAATCTACGATAGAAACCCATGACCTAGAAAACTCCTAATACCTTTGACGGTAGTGGGATGAGGTAGTTTAGCAATGACATCAACTTTAGCTTTGTCAACCTCAATCCCGTTCTTAGAAATCTTATGGTCGAGGGCAATGCCCTCTTTGACCATAAAATGGCTCTTCTCCTAATTTAGACAAAGATTGGTGTCTTCACACCGTATAAGCATGGTTTCCAAATGGGAGAGACATGATTGGAACGAATCCCCAATGATCGAGAAGTCATCCATAAAGACATCCATAGTTTTCCCGATCAAGTCGTGGAATATGGCCATCATACACCTTTGGAATGTGCCAGGAGCATTATATAAGCCAAAAGGCATACGTCGATAGGCAAAGGTTCCGTAAGGGCATGTGAAGGTGGTCTTTTCTTGATCCTGCGGATCAATGGGAATCTGAAAGTAACCCGAGAAACCATCAAGGAAACAATAGTATTTATTTCCCGCTGATCTCTCAAGCATTTGGTCCATGAAGGGTAGAGGAAAATGGTCTTTACGGGTGGCTTCATTCAACTTTCTAGAGTCAATGCAGACACGCCATCCTGTAACCAATCGAGTTGGAATCAACTCGTTTTCTTCATTTGTGACAATAGTTATGCCACCCTTTTTAGGAACACAGTGAATGGGACTAACCCAAGGACTATCAGAGATAGGGTAAATCAATCCGGCATCAAGAAGTTTGAGAACCTCTTGTTTGATAACCTCGTGGATTTTTGAATTAACCCTTTTCTGATGTTGAACTGCTGGCTTGAAGTCATCCTCCATTAAAATTTTGTGAGTACAAAATTCAGGGTTAATACCCTTGATGTCGGAGAGTTTCCAAGCAATGGCTTGCTTGTGTGACTTTAGAACCTTTATGAGAGCAGTCTTTTCCTCATCACTCAAATCCTTAGCAATTATGACGGGTAATTTATCATTACCCTCCAAAAATGTGTATTCAAGGTGAGGTGGTAATTCCTTGAGTTCGACCTTAGGAAATTCATCAGTTTTTTCAAAAGATTTGATTTCATCATTATGAAGTTTTTGTGGAAGAAAAGGAGGAGGAGAGGGATCTTCATTTAACAGCTTCTCAAGGAGAAGGATATCCCCCCTCCGGGTCAATCTCTTGGTTATCAGTTCCATTGGGAATCGAATCACTTTTGAGATAGGCCTCTATTTCCTCTAAGACGAAGTCACCTCCCTCAAACGGAGTGAGAGAAGGAGAAGAATTAGCGATTATAGGTTCAGATGATGGAGTGGGACTGCCACTCGGAGAATAACCAAGAACTTCTTGAGTGTACTCCTCAGAAGCAACATCAATGACATCTATTCGGTTAACCGATTCAGAGTAATAATTTGAGGAGTACCTCGAAGTTTGATCGAGGTTAAAGGTAACCGCTTCATTACCAACACGAAGAGTTATTTCCTCTTTGTAAACATAAATTAAAGCACGGCCNTTTCTGATGTTGAACTGCTGGCTTGAAGTCATCCTCCATTAAAATTTTGTGAGTACAAAATTCAGGGTTAATACCCTTGATGTCGGAGAGTTTCCAAGCAATGGCTTGCTTGTGTGACTTTAGAACCTTTATGAGAGCAGTCTTTTCCTCATCACTCAAATCCTTAGCAATTATGACGGGTAATTTATCATTACCCTCCAAAAATGTGTATTCAAGGTGAGGTGGTAATTCCTTGAGTTCGACCTTAGGAAATTCATCAGTTTTTTCAAAAGATTTGATTTCATCATTATGAAGTTTTTGTGGAAGAAAAGGAGGAGGAGAGGGATCTTCATTTAACAGCTTCTCAAGGAGAAGGATATCCCCCCTCCGGGTCAATCTCTTGGTTATCAGTTCCATTGGGAATCGAATCACTTTTGAGATAGGCCTCTATTTCCTCTAAGACGAAGTCACCTCCCTCAAACGGAGTGAGAGAAGGAGAAGAATTAGCGATTATAGGTTCAGATGATGGAGTGGGACTGCCACTCGGAGAATAACCAAGAACTTCTTGAGTGTACTCCTCAGAAGCAACATCAATGACATCTATTCGGTTAACCGATTCAGAGTCATAATTTGAGGAGTACCTCGAAGTTTGATCGAGGTTAAAGGTAACCGCTTCATTACCAACACGAAGAGTTATTTCCTCTGCATAAACATAAATTAGAGCACGGCCCGTTCTTAGGAATCCTCTTCCAAGAATGAGAGGAACCCTAGGATCAGCATCGAAATCAACAACCACAAAATCAGCAGGAAAATGGAACTTTCCTACTTTCACAAACACATCCTCAGCAATGCCAAGGGGATGAGAAATGGAACGATCTGCAAGCTCAAGAGTCATGCAGGTAGGAGTAAGTTCAGGAAGAGAAAGTTTCTTCCATACTGAATGAGGCATCAGGTTGATGCTAGCGCCAAGATCGGCCAAGGCGAAACATTCAACCATCCCTGGAAAACACAAGGTATGAGGAATTTTCCAGGATCTCCAAGCTTCTCGGGAAGCTTCTTTAAGATAACTGCTAAGCAATTCTCGTTCAATGGAGTCTTTGCCATTTCATATAGTTTTTCCTTGTTGCTTAACAAGTTCTTGATCATAGATGCAAATTTGGGCATCAGAATGATAGCATCCGCAAGGCTTATGTCAAAATGCAAATCTTGAAAGATTTGATAGAACTTGTCCATTTGGTGACTAGCCTTTTCACGGAGCTTTTGCTCATTAAGTTGTGATGGGTAAGGTATTGAAGGTTTGGATTTAGGGTTCTCAACGGGAGCTATAGGAGGTTCAAAAACAACTCCTGGTTTGGACTTGGGTTTTGGGACAACCTGAGGGTAGACCCGTGCGGTACTTTGTGGGCTAGTAAATTGCCCTTTGTCCTTTGTCGCCTCAGGTTCACTTTCCACTACCTTGGGAGAAGAAGAAGAGGTAGTAGGAACCGTGGGTCCAATATGAGCTTTACCACTGCGTGTGGCGATAGCTTTGAGTTCACCCTTAGGGTTGACAATAGTGTTACCAGGGAGACCTCCTGAGGTAGAAGGTGGAGTGAGATGGTTCATGAGACTGGCAAACATATTCTCAATCTTGTTTTGAGACTGATCAATTTTGTTGTTTATAGCCATAAGCTTACTCTTCAGCTCATTACCCTGCTTGGTTATTGAAGATTGAAAATCAGTCTTCAAATTTGAGATTTGATTTTGCATTGCCCTCATTTTGGCCTCATTAACCTTGATGTAGTTATTGAGTTCATTTGAGGGAGGTTCTTGGTAATTAGGAGCTGAATACCCTTGATTACCCATTTTGGGTGGGTATTGATTGTTCGGGGCATGAAATTGATTTTGCAAGTTTTGCCCTCTTTGTTGATTAGGATTCAACCTATTTGGATTGTTAGGTTGAGGAAATCCGGGTGGTCCACTTTGGTTGCTAGCACGGTAGTTTGGTTCCACTTGAGGACGGTATTGGTTACCTCCTTGATTGGAAGTCTCGGCTATCGCATTGACTTCAAATGGATTGCCATCGGTGGCAGTACAATTATAGTATGCGTGTGGGCCACCACAAGTAACACAAACTTCTATCTTTTTGACTTTAGCAGGTTGAGAAGTTTGTGGAGAAGAAAATTTCTTTTGTTTGGTGAGAACCAAAGCGTGAATAGCCTCCGTGAGTTTGTCCCATCGGTGCTAGATTGACCCACGGGTGATGAGGTAGAAGGACCAACATTCATTTGAGAAACAACCGGCTTGCTTCGTGGAATGCGGACCTTAGACTTGTTCTCGATGATAGCTAAAGCATCTTTTGTGGTTCGATTCAAGAAATTACCTCCAGCGGAGGAATTAAGAGAGTCTTGATCAGTCTGGCTCACACCATTATAGAAAGTGTCGAGTTGCATCAACTCTGAGAAACCATGATGAGGACATTTGCGAAGCAATTCCTTAAAACGATCCCATGCCTCACTAAATGATTCATCGAATTTCTGTGTGAATTTCATGATTTCATTCTTAAGACTCGTGGTCTTAGAAGGAGGAAAGAATTCATTCACGAACTTCTTGACCAAATATTCTCATGTTTCAATCGATTGAGGGGGTTGTTTGTCAAGCCATATCCGGGCAGCCCCATCGAGGGAAAACGGGAAAAGAAGAAGTTTGATTGCTTCCTCAGGGACGTTTTTGCATTTGATGGTGGATGTGATTTTGTTAAACCATCGAATGTGATCTTGAGGGTCGTCCTTTTCAAAACCATAGAATTGACATGAGGTTACCAGATTTATCAACCCGGTCTTAAGCTCAAAATTATCGGCCACTATGGCCGGAACAACGATAGCATCTCCGTAACCCTCGATGGGTTCCTGGAGGAGCTCATTCATGGTAGGTTCTGCCGCCATGATAATGGAATTGTTGGAAATAGGACGAATCTCGGGTTCGCCTATTGGGGCAGGAGCAGAACGTCTACGGTGGCGTCTTCGAGGAATTCTGACAAGCTCACGGAAAGGGCTTGTTGACCTAGAAGAACGAGTGCACATGCACTAGGATAAAAAACACTCAATTAAAACAAGATCGAGGCAAAACAACAGAGAACTTAAACCAATAATCACAATATGAGTGGCTTCTTTGAAAAAGGTACAACACTCACAAGGATACAAAGGAATGTTTAATCTTTGGTTTGGGAACTTATTATTGGTCATACCCCCAGTTAGGTAGTATTCTGTCGAATGTTTCTCGATAGTGTCTTTTATTGTTTATTTAACAAGAAAAACGGAAAATGTTTTTGTATTTTTTATCTTTTATATATATATAGAAAGAAAAGGAAAATATTTTTGTGTTTTAAATGTTTTTGAAAACGATAACTTCTTGACGAAGGATCTACAAGTCACTAATCGTTAAAATCATGACGATATTGTAGCAACACACAACCTCCCCGGCAGCAGCGCCAAAATTTTGATACACACACAGAGTAGACGTAAGGGGAATCCACTAATCAACCTTTGTGAAAAGACCGACTAGCGAAACTCGTGAATACAATATATGTATATATGTGATACCGGGCAAGTGATCACCCGGGTCCTGTCCCAACGAGGTGTGAATAGCTAATACCGTGTGAAATTCGAGATTAAAATGCTTGTAAGGATGTTGAGAGATTATTTGGTATTGTGGAACAATTACGCTAAGCAACGAAATCTAAAAATGCGCGTGTTAATTAAAGGTAACGTCAACACGCAAAAATAAAATTGAATTCTAAACTATACTAATCCTACAGGCTCATAAATAATTTTCTTACGAACTAGATGACAAAAGAAAATTTTGGAAAAAAGAAAATTAAAATTTTAATTAAAATTCTTTTTATTGTGATTTAAAAACTATTTATAACTAATTAAATTCTAATAAATATTAAAACTATTCTAAAAATTCAGAAACTTTTATAACAAATCCTACAAGTTAAAACTAATTTAAGAAAAATATAAAAAGTATAGGTACAGTAAAAAAAATAAGCAGCAAATAAGCTCTACAGATTGATAAGCTAAATTAAGCAAAACAAACAACAACTAGTTATATATTAAATGTAGCAAAGGTTTAATGAAAAAGACCCAAGGGCAGTTGGTTATGGTGTGGTGTGTTGTGTCTGTGAGAGCCAAGAGGTCTCAGGTTCGAGCCTGCCTCTTGGTTTTTTGCATAAGCATTTTATTTATTTTTTTCACTTTTTCTTTTTGCAAACTTTTTAACCGCAAAACTAAACAATTTTTATAAAGAGGTTTTTACTGAAAAGCTTTTAACGAGCTTAGGCAAGTTTTAAAAAAACCAACAGTGATGAGTTTTGAGTTCGAGTGAAGTTTTGAAATAAGTAGTTACACCAACTAAGCGTTTAAGCACAAAACAAGTTGAGTTCACACAAGAACAAACTTAAGCAAACATTATCAAGCTAGAAATATCAATCCCAAAGATAGATTCAAACAAAAACAGCAAAATCAACAAACTCAGAATTGGTACTGATGCAAACAGTACAAGCAGTCCAAAGGAGGGTGCAATTAGGGGCCTAAATAAGCTAGCAAACAAGCTTAAAGTGGCAAACAAAGGGTGGATCTAACAAAACAGCCTAGCAGGCTCCACAAAGCACCAAAGATCAAGTCCTAAGCTCACAAGATGAGCAAACTGTGGCCAAATGAAAAACGGGTCAATACAAATTTCTGGGTGTAGGGCATCAACATGCTGAAGCAAGGTACTTTGAACACAGGTTCAGGGTACCAAATGGATTCCAAATGACAATTTGCTTTTTGATCTTGAAAGACAGGCTACCAAAGATGACAAAGCAACAATTTTTATCAGTTTCTAAGTAAAAATGAACCCTACACTTGATTGAGAAAACTGTCCCATATTGGCAGTATAAAAACTTTGACTTTTAAAGATTTGCACCAGTTGACTAATCTGAGATTGCAGTGATCCTAGATGAAAGATTATGCTGTATTAAGTTACAATGGAGCTAATTTAAACCATAGGAGCAAGTTCTAAGCCTAGTGTAAAGATCACACAACTGAAAGTCACAACAGTCAACAGCCAAGAGAGATTAACATGCAATTTTGACTATTAGCTCAAAAACTAACAAGGTAGAGATTGAATTGGACTGTATTATGCCTGAGTATAGTATCTAGGTGGTCTTTGGCCAAATTCAACAATGATGGCTTAGCTTAAAAGCTTAATCCAAACACCCCTATTAGCAACAGATTCAGCTACTTCATGAAGCAAATGGTGGTTTTGATCAATGAAACTGATACTTAGACTAAACTTAAGCTAAGAATAACATAAATAAGCTAAAACAAACAACAATTAACAACAGCAACTATCAAGGACAAATTATGAGATATTAAATGAGAATGTAAAATTTAAGAACAAGAATATAGAACCTTAACCAAAAGTTGAATTATGGTGATATCAAGTTCTACCCACCCTAATGCTTCCCACGAAGCTCTAAACCATTGCTATCCACAGGTTCCTGCGACACCTTTGACGTTGAGTCAGCTTCTATTCTTCCTTTTTTTTCCTTTTCTTTTCTTTTCTGAGAGCTTAAGTAAGCTTATGGGAACTTTAAAACAATAACCAATTTTAAACAAACTTTCAACTAGGAACTGGAATTTGAACTTAAAAATGGGAATGTGATAACAAGGTTTCAATAACTGAAGAAATGGAATACTTGTATTAATATTGAAAAGAGATTACAAATTAAAACGAGTTAACTGAATTTAAAGAACTACATAAAACTTAAAAACATAACATAACCTAACATGCCTCAAAGGGCTTACAAGGGCACCTATTTATACTAAGAGGTGAAAAATTAGGGCTCTTCTCTCCTTTGTGCTTGTTCTGTGTGTGTAAGCAGCTCAGAAACATCACTTGTACTTTCTTGGACAAATCCCAGCCCTTGGATTGGTTGTGGCTACATCTCAGCCTTTAAAAGAGATTTGGCGCCCCTTTGCGGGCTTGAATGATGCCCTGGAGTGATATATTTCAGCGAGTGGGCTGACTTGTGGGGTGTTGGAGGGGGACAGGGATGTTGGGGAATGGCAGGTTTGATGTGACTGGTTTTGGCGGGCAACCAAGGAGGAAGAAGAAAGGGTTGCCCAGGTTTGAGTTTGTTGACCTGTGTGTGTATAATACCAGGGATGGGATTTGGCCAGTGTTGGGTTTTGGGCTTAGTTTGATGAAAAGGGTTTATAAGTTTACAAAAGGTCCTTTTGGTTTGTAACTTAAATTAGCCCAAGGACTCATTATGTAAATCTGAAAATTCAGGGACCAAAACTATCATTTTCCCGAAACTTGTTTCAAGGACCATTCTTGTTATCTTGTAATTCCATAAGGACCTTGAATAGTTATTCTTCAAAATGAAACCTGATGAGACGAAAAGTGTTACGCTTTTAGGAGGTCATTTAAGCCCTAATTCGTATAAATGTGATCAAATATTGCCCTAAATCGTTCCTTTTGTCATTTTAGGTACTTTTAAGAGGAATTCTGGAAAAATGCATATTCGGACGTTTTTGGAGCATAAAAGTGAAGAAAACGACAAAGTCTCAAAAGATGAAGATTTACAACCTGACGGCGTCAGAAGTCACAAGGTGACGCCGTCAGAAAGCCTTGACAAAAGAGTGGAATCCAATTTTCAAATGACGGGCCAGAGGAAATTTTGGATTTAACACCTGACGCCGTCAGGTGTTAGGAAAAGTAGGCCGTCAGGAGTAAAGTTAAAGAGTGACGGCCCAGAAGGATTTATAAGGTGACGGCGTCAGAAGTGGATCTAGGCCATCCGAGAAACCTAATGGCGGCGAGCTGACGGCGTCAGCCCTTATAACCTGACGCCGTCAGAGTGTAAAATCTATATATAGTTTTCTAATTTTCATTCATTATGTGTGGAACTTTGTGGAGAACTTTCAGGGCAAACCCTAAAGACGAATTTTCTGTGACTTTTAGGGTTTCCAACCCTTGGAACCCTAGTGCTTAATTAAAGATAAGTCTTTACTTTAATTCAATCAATATGTCTATGTGTTGGTTGTCTATCTATCTTGCTTGTCTTTCAATTAACTAACACATGAGTAGCTAAATTCTCTAGTTTTTGCTTAGATCTAATGAAACCTAACTATTGATTATTGGTTAATTGGTGTGTGTTGTTGTTTGTTGGGATGATTGTTTCATCGATGTTAGGCTCAAGAAAACTGGCCAACCTCCTTTATGGTAACGTGCTTGAACGTCTTGGGAAACATGTAGTCGAGGCATACTAGGCTATTAAGGTAGTATTTAACGCATGAGCCACTGTTTACAACCCCTATGGTTGGGCCGTGCATGGCATAAGGCAAGATAAGAGCTCATAGAATTGGAGAGATATGTATGCCACTCCATGAGTTATTAGGAATACACCCTTCATCCACACGAGTAACATACATATCAATTAACCGGTAAAAGATAGTTAGGGAGTAATGAAATCTAAGTAAACACAATTTTCTCCATATTGTTTTCACAACCACAATAGTTTAGATATTTATTTATTTTAATTTGCATAAGTAGTAAACTTGGGTTAGTT
>LBNU01019233.1:12473-25240 GCA_014162995.1 Artemisia annua
AAGTGGGAGAATGATGACTATGTCTGCAGAGGTTTAATCCTTAATGGTATGTCTGATTCACTCTTTGATATTTATCAGAATGTTGAGTCTTCTAAAGAACTATGGGATTCCTTGGAAGCCAAGTATATGGCTGAGGATGCATCAAGTAAGAAGTTCCTTGTAAGTAATTTTAACAATTACAAAATGGTTGATTCTAGACCTATCATGGAACAATACAATGAACTTCTGAGTATACTTGGTCGATTCACACAACACAAGATGAACATGGATGAGGCTATTTCAGTCTCTTGTATCATCGATAAACTCCCTCCTTCTTGGAAAGATTTCAAGCATATGCTTAAGCATAAGAAGAAGGAGTTAACTCTCGTTGAGTTGGGCAGTCACTTGCGCATTGAGGAATCACTCAAAGCACAAGACATTGACAAGCCAAAGAGTAGCAAATGCTACTGGTCCATCAGTTGTCAATGTGGTGGAGCATAACAACTCCTCCAGGAACAATGACAACAAGGGAAAGCGTAAGCATCATGATAACACCAAAGATGATCGTAACAAGAAACCTAAGGTGACTTGTTGGAAGTGTGGGAAACCTGGACACTTCAGAAAAGATTGCAAGGGTGGTAAAGTTGGAAACAAATCCAATGGATCAGGCACAAGTGGAAGGAATGGTAACACCAATTCTCTGAAAGGTCAGAATATATATAATAANGTCAATGTGGTGGAGCATAACAACTCCTCCAGGAACAATGACAACAAGGGAAAGCGTAAGCATCATGATAACACCAAAGATGATCGTAACAAGAAACCTAAGGTGACTTGTTGGAAGTGTGGGAAACCTGGACACTTCAGAAAAGATTGCAAGGGTGGTAAAGTTGGAAACAAATCCAATGGATCAGGCACAAGTGGAAGGAATGGTAACACCAATTCTCTGAAAGGTCAGAATATATATAATAAGTCTTTTGAGATTTATTATGTTACATATATATCTGATGTATACTTTGTGCAGGATGATGATGTTGCTTGGTGGGTTGACTCTGGAGCTACAATTCATGTGTGTAAAGATAGAAGCTGGTTCAAGACCTATGAGTCAATGAATGATGGTTCTATTCTTCATATGGGAAACGAGTCAACTGCCCTGGTGCATGGAAAAGGATGTGTGGATTTGAAGTTTAGTTCTGGAAAGATTGTTTCTTTGTTTAATGTTTTACATGTTCCTGATATTTGAAAGAATTTGGTTTCTAGCAGTGTTTTGAATAATTGTGGTTATAAACAAGTGATTGAATCTGATAAGTATGTTTTGTCTAAACATGGTGTGTTTATTGGTTTTGGCTATTTGTGTAATCAAATGTTTAGGCTTAATATTGTTCATGATAATGTTAATTCTGCTTTTATGTCAACCACTAAATTGAATGATTCAAATTTATGGCATGCTAGACTTGGCCATGTACACTTTAAAAGAATGCAAGATATGTCTAAAGATGGGTTAATTCCAGCAATTGACATGGACACTAAAAGGTGTAAAACTTGTATGATGAACAAAATAACTAAGAAACCTTTTCAATGTGTAAAATGTGAAACTAAACTGTTGGAACTGATTCATAGTGATCTATATGATTTGCATGCTACTCCCTCTTTGGGGAATAAGAAATACTTTGTGACTTTTATTGATGATGCTTCTAGGTTTTGTTATGTTTATTTGTTACATACTAAGGATGAAGCATTAGATAAATTTAAAGTATTTAAAACTGAAGTTGAATTGCAATAAGGGTCTTTAATCAAAAGATTTAGGACTGATAGGGGAGGTGAGTACATGGATACTCTGTATTTTCAGTCTGTTGGTATAATCCATGAAACGGCTGCTCCCTATACTCCTCAGCAAAATGGTATTTCTGAAAGGAAAAACAGAGTGCTGAAGGAGATGGTTAATTCCATGTTGTCCTATTCAGGGTTGAGTTAAGGGTTTTGGGGTGAAGCTATGTTAACCGCTTGCTATTTACTAAATAGAGTTCCCAACAAAAGGAACAAGGTTACCCCTTATGAACTCTGGACTAAAAGAAAACCCAACCTGAACTTTCTCAGGATTTGGGGTTGTAGGGCTGTTGTAAGACTCCCTGATCCAAAGCAGAAAACTTTGGGTGAAAGAGGCATTGAATGCATCTTTGTTGGATATGCTGAGCATTCCAAGGCATATAGGTTCTATGTCATTGAACCTAATGAATCTGTTTCAATTAACTCTATAATTGAATCAAGGGATGCACTCTTTGATGAGAATAGATTTTCATCTATTCCTAGACCAAGTCAAAGGATTCCAAATGGAACTAATGACAATGGTGCTTCAGAAGTATCTGATGAGGTTCCTGCTGAGGTTGTGGAACAACAACCTGAACCTGAGCTCAGAAGGAGCAATAGGGTGAGGAATCCAAAGTCATTTGGACCTGATTTTCAATTATACTTAATTGAAGGTACAAGGAGTGAGGTCTCTGACCAATACTCATATTGCTTCATTGTTGAGGATGATCCTAAGACATTTGAAGAAGCAATGAAGTCTCAGGATGTTGCTTTCTGGAAAGAAGCAGTTAATGATGAGATGGACTCCATCATGGGCAATAACACTTATGTGTTGACTGATCTACCACCTGGTTGCACACCTCTAGGTTGCAAATGGATTTTCAAAAAGAAAATGAAAGTAGATGGATCTGTTGAAAAGTTCAAGGCAAGACTAGTCATTCAGGGCTTTAAACAAAAGTCAGGAATAGTCTATTTTGATACTTATGCCCCTGTGGCTCGTATCAGTACCATAAGATTGCTAATTGCTTTGGCATCAATTCACAATCTGATTATTCATCAGATGGATGTGAAGACAGCTTTCTTGAATGGTGATTTAGATGAGGAGGTTTACATGAAACAACCTCAGGGCTTCATCATGCTTGGCAATGAAAACAAGGTGTGTAAACTGATTAAGTCTCTTTATGGACTAAAACAGGCACCTAAGCAATGGCATCAAAAATTTGATGAAGTGGTTTTGTCTAGTGGTTATTCACTTAACCAGGCTAGTCATCATTTGTCTATATGTTGATGACATGTTGATCTTTGGCACTGACCAAAATCAAGTTGATCTTACAAAAGAATTTTTGTCATCAAAGTTCTCCATGAAGGATATGGGGGAGGCAGATGTTATCCTTGGCATTAGGATTAAACATGAAAGTAACAAGATTTCTATCTCACAGTCTCATTACATTGAGAAGGTGTTGAAGAAATTTAATTACTTTGATTGTACTCCAGTGAGTACTCCTATGGATACAAGTGAGAAGCTAATGCCTAATACTGGCAAAGCTGTATCTCAACTTGAGTATTCTAGGGTAATTGGCTGCTTGATGTATTCCATGACTTGTACTAGGCCTGATATTGCTTTTGTAGTGGGTAAACTGAGCAGGTATACTAGTAATCCTAGTGCTCATCACTGGCAAGCAATTCAGAGGGTCTTTAAGTATTTGAAGAGAACTATGGATTATATTCTCTCATATATTGGTTATCCTTCTGTATTAGAAGGATACACTGATGCAAGTTGGATCAGTAACACTGAAGATAATTCATCTACCAGTGGCTGGGTATTCCTACTTGGTGGAGGTGCAATTTCTTGGGCATCCAAGAAACAAACTTGCATTACCAGTTCAACCATGGAATCTGAATTTGTGGCTTTAGCTGCTGCTGGTAAAGAAGCTGAATGGTTGAGAAACCTGCTTCTTGAGATTCCATTGTGGCCTAAACCTATAGCACCTATTTCTATCCGTTGTGATAGTGCTGCTACATTGGCAAAGGCTTATAGCCAGATGTACAATGGGAAGTCTAGACACTTAGGTGTCAGGCATAGCATGATTCGTGAACTTATCATGAATGGGGTGGTATCTATAGTGTTTGTTAAATCTCAACAAAATTTAGCTGATCACTTGACGAAGGGTTTGGCTAGAGACTTGGTTTTAAAGTCTGCTACAGGGATGAGTTTAAGTCCAACCTAGTCACTAAATGCAAAGATACCCAACTCCCTTCTAAGGAAACTTGGAAGCTGAGTTCAATGTGGAAAGCTGAACATTTTGTGGATTGAAGCACATGTATTACAAACATCCCAAGGTTGTGCTTGTTACCTACTGGAAAGGAGGATGAAGTCTTCACTTCTTAATGGTTATTTTCTTTGACAAAGTGCTGAGCAGGAGCATGATTAAAAGATGAACCACCTATGTAAATGTTGAAGTTTTGCCGCTTCAGGAAGCTTTGGACTTTTAGCTTTTACAACATTTATGAATTGGATATGGACACATGGCTTGTAATAGTGTCAGGAGTATTTAAGTGTTTGAAAACTTGTGTGTATTTATCTTCAGGTATTCAAACGGGTTGAAGGGTTCAATTCTTGGAACACCCTGATTCTCGAATGTTTGAATGTATATGTACTAATGTGGAAATTCAATCCTCAGGATATTTTCATTTATGCACTTGTTTTGTTTATTGTTTATTTTTCATGCAAGGGAAGTGAACTAAATTTGGGGAGGATATTGGTTTTGGCTATTTGTGTAATCAAATGTTCAGGCTTAATATTGTGCATAATAATGTTAATTCTGCTTTTATGTCAACCACTAAACTTAATGATTCAAACTTATGGCATGCTAGACTTGGCCATGTACACTTTAAAAGAATGCAAGATATGTCTAAGGATGGGTTAATTCCAGCAATTGACATGGACACTAAAAAGTGTAAAACTTGTATGATAAACAAAATAACTAAGAAACCTTTTCAAAGTGTAAAACGTGAAACTAAAGTGTTGGAACTGATTCATAGTGATCTATGTGATTTGCATGCTACTCCCTCTTTGGGAAATAAGAAATACTTTGTGACTTTTATTGATGATGCTTCTAGGTTTTGTTATGTTTATTTGTT
Source organism: Artemisia annua (assembly GCA_014162995.1). NCBI lineage: Eukaryota > Viridiplantae > Streptophyta > Magnoliopsida > Asterales > Asteraceae > Artemisia > Artemisia annua. The sequence continues at coordinate 17,400 of LBNU01019233.1, forward strand.
ACATACTAAGGATGAAGCATTAGATAAATTTAAAGTATTTAAAACTGAAGTTGAATTGCAACAAGGGTCTCTAATCAAAAGATTTAGGACTGATAGGGGAGGTGAGTACATGGATACTCTGTATTTTCAGTCTGTTGGTATAATCCATGAAACGACTGCTCCCTATACTCCTCAGCAAAATGGTATTTCTGAAAGGAAAAACAGGGTGCTGAAGGAGATGGTTAATTCCATGTTGTCCTATTCAGGGCTGAGTCAAGGGTTCTGGGGTGAAGCTATGTTAACAGCTTGCTATTTATTAAATAGGGTTCCCAACAAAAGGAACAAGGTTACCCCTTATGAACTCTGGACTAAAAGAAAACCCAACCTGAACTTTCTCAGGATTTGGGGTTGTAGGGCTGTTGTAAGACTCCCTGATCCAAAGCAGAAAACTTTGGGTGAAAGAGGCATTGAATGCATCTTTGTTGGATATGCTGAGCATTCCAAGGCATATAGGTTCTATGTCATTGAACCTAATGAATCTGTTTCAATTAACTCTATAATTGAATCAAGGGATGCACTCTTTGATGAGAATAGATTTTCATCTATCCCTAGACCAAGTCAAAGGATTCCAAATGGAACCAATGACAATGGTGCTTCAGAAGAACCTGATGTGGTTTCTGCTGAGGTTCCTGCTGAGGTTGTGGAACAACAACCTGAACCTGAGCTCAGAAGGAGCAATAGGGTGAGGACTCCAAAGTCATTTGGACCTGAGTTTCAATTATACTTAATTGAAGGTACAAGGAGTGAGGTCTCTGACCAATACTCATATTGCTTCATTATTGAGGATGATCCCAAAACATTTGAAGAAGCAATGAAGTCCCAGGATGTTGCTTTCTGGAAAGAAGCAGTTAATGATGAGATGGATTCCATCATGGGCAATAACACTTATGTGTTGACTGATCTACCACCTGGTTGCACACCTCTAGGTTGCAAATGGATTTTCAAAAAGAAAATGAAGGTAGATGGAACTGTTGAAAAGTTCAAGGCAAGACTAGTTATTCAGGGCTTTAAACAAAAGTCAGGAATAGACTATTTTGATACTTATGCCCCTGTGGCTCGTATCAGTACCATAAGATTGCTAATTGCTTTGGCATCAATTCACAATCTGATTATTCATCAGATGGATGTGAAGACAGCTTTCTTGAATGGTGATTTAGATGAGGAAGTTTACATGAAACAACCTCAGGGCTTCATCATGCCTGGCAATGAAAACAAGGTGTGTAAACTGATTAAGTCTCTTTATGGACTAAAACAGGCACCTAAGCAATGGCATCAAAAATTTGATGAAGTGGTTTTGTCTAGTGGTTATTCACTTAACCAGGCTGACAAATGTGTATATAGCAAATTTGATGAATCTGGTAAAGGAGTCATCATTTGTCTATATGTTGATGACATGTTGATCTTTGGCACTGACCAAAATCAAGTTGATCTTACAAAAGAATTTTTGTCATCAAAGTTCTCCATGAAGGATATGGGGGAGGCAGATGTTATCCTTGGTATTAGGATTAAACATGAAAGTAACAAGATTTCTATCTCACAGTCTCATTACATTGAGAAGGTGTTAAAGAAATTTAATTACTTTGATTGTACTCCAGTGAGTACTCCTATGGATACAAGTGAGAAGCTAATGCCTAATACTGGCAAAGCTGTATCTCAACTTGAGTATTCTAGGGTAATTGGCTGCTTGATGTATGCCATGACTTGTACTAGGCCTGATATTGCTTTTGCAGTGGGTAAACTGAGCAGGTATACTAGTAATCCTAGTGCTCATCACTGGCAAGCAATTCAGAGGGTCTTTAAGTATTTGAAAAGAACTATGGATTATAGTCTTTCATATACTGGTTATCCTTCAGTGTTGGAAGGATACACTGATGCAAGTTGGATCAGTAACACTGAAGATAATTCATCTACCAGTGGCTGGGTATTCCTACTTGGTGGAGGTGCAATTTCTTGGGCATCCAAGAAACAAACTTGCATTACCAGTTCAACCATGGAATCTGAATTTGTGGCTTTAGCTGCTGCTGGTAAAGAAGCTGAATGGTTGAGAAACCTGCTTCTTGAGATTCCATTGTGGCCTAAACCTATAGCACCTATTTCTATCCGTTGTGATAGTGCTGCTACATTGGCAAAGGCTTATAGCCAGATGTACAATGGGAAGTCTAGACACTTAGGTGTCAGGCATAGCATGATTCGTGAGCTCATCATGAATGGGGTGGTATCTATAGAGTTTGTTAGATCTCAACAAAACTTAGCTGATCACTTGACGAAGGGTTTGGCTAGAGACTTGGTTTTAAAGTCTGCTACAGGGATGGGTTTAAGTCCTACTTAGTCACTGAATGCAAAGATACCCAACTCCCTTCTAAGGAAACTTGGAAGCTGAGTTCAATGTGGAAAGCTGAACATTTTGTGGACTGAAGCACATGTTTTATATTACATCCCAAGGTTGTGCTTGTTACCTGCTGGAAAGGAGGATGAAGTCTTCACTTCTTAATGGTTATTTTCTTTGACAAAGTGCTGAGCAGGAGCATGATTAAAAGATGAACCACCTATGTAAATGTTGAAGTTTTGCCGCTTCAGGAAGCTTTGGACTTTTAGCTTTTACAACATTTATGAATTGGATATGGACACATGGCTTGTAATAGTGTCAGGAGTATTTAAGTGTTTGAAAACTTGTGTGTATTTATCTTCAGGTATTCAAATGGGTTGAAGGGTTCAATTCTTAGAACACCCTGATTCTCGAATATTTGAACGTATATGTACTAATGTGGAAATTCAATCCTCAGGATATTTTCATTTATGCACTTGTTTTGTTTTATGTTTATTTTTTCATGCAAAGGAAGTGAACTAAATTTGGGGAGGATTGTTGGAAAATTTAGTGCACTTGAGGGATGAGTTCACACCTGGTAATGGGTTTGGAGGTACGGAGTGTACACCCATTTGGTCCATGAACACCCTGACTCAATTGTGGTTATACTAGTAGACTCTACTTCTAGACTCTGCTGCTAGACTCTACTGCTCTACTGGTAGACTCTACTTCTAGACTCTGCTGCTAGACTCTACTGCTCTGCTGCTAGACTCTACTTCTAGACTCTGCTGCTAGACTCTACTGCTCTGCTGCTAGACTCTACTTCTAGACTCTGCTGCTAGACTCTACTGCTCTGCTGCTAGACTCTACTTCTAGACTCTGCTGCTAGACTCTACTGCTCTGCTGCTAGACTCTACTTCTAGACTCTGCTGCTAGACTCTACTGCTCTGCTGCTAGACTCTACTTCTAGACTCTGCTGCTAGACTCTACTGCTCTGCTGCTAGACTCTACTTCTAGACTCTGCTGCTAGACTCTACTGCTCTGCTGCTAGACTCTACTTCTAGACTCTGCTGCTAGACTCTACTGCTCTGCTGCTAGACTCTACTGCTGACTCTGCTGCTGACTCTGCTGCTGATTCAAAGTACTGCTGATTCAAAGTGCTGCTCGTTTTAACCACTGAATCCTACTATTATGGAAAGTATTATGTTATAATTAATGGGCCGTTAATTATACATAATTCCATGGGCTAGGGTTTGAGTAAACTCTATTATAAATAGAGATCATAACACATCTGCATGAGTACGATCAACATAAACCCTAAACACTTGAATACGCTTCTGTTCTTGATTTGTGCCTAAAACAAGAACATCACTTGGTCTTATCCCATAGAGATATTCGTGTAACCCAGGCATAGGGTCGAATAGTTTCTATTGGAAAGTGATACCACGATTTCAAGTGAATATCCGGTACTCATTGATTATCTTAACCCTAATCTGGGAACACAGAAACACCTTAATAACCAACAAGTTCTAGTGAGAATGAGAAGGTGAAGACTGAGTAGGTACTGTCGCCAAAGAAGTTAAGTCGGTGATGAGAGTTTCATCAACTAGATCGAAAGGTTAGAGGTAACTTTTCTATAATTTCTGTAATAAAAGAATGACAAAAATACGGAAACATAGCTCACATGATACTCCGACTTGCTGAAGGGCATAAAGTGCAGCATGTCTCATAAGTCATAATTCAAAATGCTAACATGTGTTTCAGTTTAGAATGCCAAAGGTAACGTCATCGATATCTCATTTAACATTTTTCGAGATGATGATTTTTCTATTAAGGAAAAAAAAAAAAAAAAAACAGAATTAAGAGTATGAACGGATGTTTGTGACGTTTAGGTATATGTCTGTAAACTCTAGTACATCAATAACTAAAATGACCTCACTTTATTTTGGGTATGGTAAAACATAAACAAAATTAAGTTAAGACCATTCAATGTGTAAAACAGCAAACTAAGATAGTGAAGATGACTTGCCATATTGATCTAGGTCTAGTTTTAGACTTTGGTTGAAAAAGTATTCCAGACCAAGGTGCACAAAGAACTAATCTACAAAAGGTGTAAATTGACGGGAACACCTGATCCCAGGTGCCTTTGGCACCAACCATTGTCCATCTCACAAGGACTAGCTTCGATAACTCTCCGACTCCTTGAGGCACAAACTGAAGTGAGCACGAGCCGAAATTCGAACCATTTGACCTTTTATCACGAAAAACTAATACCATAAACTGTTAAACACACATGTTCTATGGTAGATCTATGAACAAACTAGTCTCAACACAAATCACCAAAGGCTTTTCTGAAAATATGTATTCAAAATACTAATTCTGGCTTTAAAAATAAGAATCATAAAATCATGTGGTCAATGTTATCTATCATAAATAAATAAATAAATAAATAAATAAAAATGAATATATGATTTTCTCATATCTTAGTTTACATGCAAAACCTTTAAAAATTATGTCGTTTTAACAAAAAAGAAAAAAGAAAACAAAAAAAAAAAAAAAAAAAAAAAAAAAAAAAAAAAAAAAAAAAAAAAAAAAAAAAAAAAAAAAAAAAAAAAATACCTCATTTGTATTATGCCATTCACATTATTAGAATATTAGTGTTTTCCTTGATTGCATCATAACATCACCAAAATTGGGTTCAGTCTAACACATATTTTTTCTACATTATATTGTTGGGTGTTTATGTTAACTAACCAATTAGTTCTAGATTCAACAAAAGGTTTGATTGAAGTCAATTAAAAAGCGTTTCACTGCGCATACATTAGTTCCATTACTCAAATTTTGAAAAAAAAAGGTAATCTAATTAAAATGACGTAACTTTTAGTATTTGGAATGATTTTGCATGTACGCTTAGATGTGATACAACCTCATATTCCCTTTCCTCTATCTAATAATTCATATATACTTTCTCGTATCACCTTTTTATTTGCTCCGCTGAATCACACTTATCTCTTTTGTAGTAAGAGATTTTCAAAAAGTGGAAAAATAATGATGGAGCGATTTAAGTTTGACCACTAAGAATGCTCAATTTTATCACGTATGACAAATTGAGTCATCCCATTGGTCAATAAAGAGTTAAAACCGAAAAAATTTGGTCAAATCCTCTAAATTGCAAAAAAAAAAATTTTGTATAAAACACGTGTCAATTTTGAAAAAAAACTACAAAGGAGGGAGTAATTAATAACGCTTTAGTCGTTAAATTTTAAATAAATTATATGGACTTAAGTAAACTTATCGGTTTCCATAGTGAAACACCCGTTACGGGTTCGTTCTAATTTTTCTAACTCTGTTCGTTTGACTATGATTGACCGTTAAATAAAATAGAGGTATTATGACATATATTAAAACATATTAAGTAAATAGCAAAGTTCTGCATACCCAAAAAGTATATAACTAGTAAGGTTTGAGATCCTTTAAAGTTTGGATGAAGATGACCGATTATGTTTTCTTACAAAGAAAAGATTTATTGGGTCTCGTTGTAGGTCTCGCTGTTTTATTTGTGAACAAACATGACCGGTTATATTCATCCATACTTTAGAAGATCTCAATCCGACTGTTAAATATATATAAAAAGTTCAAAAAGGTGTTTTGCAAGCGCATTAGAAAAACACCAATATATGATTACGGTAGTGGTACAGTGTAACTAGACAAAAGTTTTATCATGATTTAGGGAAGTGGAACACACGAGGCCATGAGTATATTTTAAATGTGATCACACATACTTGTATAATCTTTTTGTTCTTTTGGTGCTATATTTTCTAAACTTTTACGAATAAATAATGGTGATAAAATCAACAATACATATATTGGCTAAAAGTTCCTATTTTTATTGGTTCTTTTTAACAAAATAGATTAAACAAAATGAATAGTTAAATAACGTTCACTTTCTAGTTATAGCACTTGTTTTATATAATTTTGGTCATTTCGTAGCTTTATTATTTAACTATACGTTTAGGCAACCCAAAAACTCTCATCCGACAATTTTCACTTCTTTTATCATAAATTATGACTCGAAAAACAACATTGTCAAAAGTTTAATCTAATATATCTTCGCTTATAAAATATTAATGTCTAAAAAGTTTTAGTTGAAGTTTAAGTATAACAATAATCTATACCATCTTATAATGCATAAAGGACTTCTATAATTAGTATACTTAATTTTAAGCCTTACAAGTGTAGAAGCTTAAAGTACAAGTTATTCAAACACATCAAACACAATTAATACCATAAATGAATATAATTAGACATTTACAAGTTTAGAAGCTTAAAGTACACACCACTTTTTAATTTTAACATACAATTAACACTAACATTAAATACAATAAATAAAACATTATATACATTAAATACTATTAATTAACTGGTCAATAAATACAATTAATCAACTTATTAAAACACCCCCTACATAAGAAATACAAATAATCAAGCATATTGTACAATCAACTTAAACACAATTCCCGCATTAAATGTCACTAATACAAATAATAAAATAAATATTCAAGCCCGAACGAGCAACGGGCCAAATGGGCTCGAGCCCGACCGGGCACGGGCCAAACAGGCTCGAGCATGAACGGACACGAGCCAACGGGCTCGAGCCCGAACGGACACGAGCTAAACGAAAATTTTGATATCCGTAAATTTATTGTCCAAAAGAACAAAATAAACCAAAATATATTATTCACCGAAAAATTTTATTTCAGGGTACCCACAGCTGCAACGCGCGGGGACCCTGCTAGTACATAATTATCTTTGAAGGTAATTCAAGCCATACTTATAGATTTTGACTTCTATAACCATTAGAGCATAGCCGATAAACATTGAGAATAACGTGTAACTGAAAAACAACGAGTAGATACATAACTAATTTTAGCAAAAAATGTACAACCGAAAAACATTGCTCGCCAAAAAATTTGATTATATTTTTCTCACCGCTACAGACGCGAGATACTATGCTAATAGTTACTTAACTTATTTTAAAGATAGGGTTATTACACACGGAGGTCACTAAAGTTTCCTAAAAATTTGCTTTAAGTCACTAAAGTTTTTTTGGTTCAAAGAGGTTACTCAAGTTTGGTCACCGGTTATATAAGTTACCCTGTATGTTTTACCCTTCTACTACAGGTTTTTTTTTCGTTAATTTCAAAAATGGTCCCTCAGACTAACTGTCGTTAGTTTTTTCTGTTAGCTAACGGCCGTTTGCAACAAACATTTGCACTGTTAGTCCTTTATCCTAACGACCGTTTATACTTAACTCAAAATTTGGTTTTCATACATTTTTGTCCGTTTTTCTTACGTTTTATTACCCTTTTTTTACGGGTTTTCCGTTTTCATACGTTTTTATACGTTTTCGTTCGTTTTTATACGTTGTCGCCCATTTTCTTATACTTTCATCCGTTTTTCTTACGTTTTTCCCGTTTTCATACGTTTTTGTCCGTTT
>LBNU01019233.1:25501-37847 GCA_014162995.1 Artemisia annua
TTTTTTTTATACATTAACCAATAAAATTGATTCATTACATTTTACATAAGCCCATCTACCCAACCCAAACTAAAATCCATTAATAAACCAAATCCAAAACTAAAATCCATTACTTACTTACTTAGCCCATTAATAAACCAAATCCCATTAAAAAAATGATAATAATAAATAATAACGGAACAAACCCTCCCCCTTCGAAGTCGATTGTCGACCCTCATCTCCTCCCAAGTCCCACCAGGTTATTGGTTTTTAATAATTTCTTTTTTAATTAGGTTATTAGTTTTTTAGAGTGAATTGTACGAAGAAAAAAGAAAATTGTAGTCATGTTTCTTTTTCAATTGTAGTCATGTTCCTTGGACTTATTTTTAATAATTTCTTTTTTCAATTAGGTTATTGGTTTTTTTAAAGAATGTGTGTGAAATGGTTTAGTATGAGACATATTTATACTTTGTCCCGACCCGAACATATTACCTGAAAAATAGCGTTAGGAAAAAAAAATTTAAATCCCGACCCCCCACTGAAAATTTTCTAGCTTCGCCACTGTAGAAAAGGATCCATGCACAACCTTGGCCTAACATACACGGTCCTACCCTTTGCAAATTGCAATTCCACTTCATTATTTTGCAAATTGCAATGAATTGCTCGTTGTGTCAAATTTTTCATAAAGGTTATATGACACAAGCTTCCATTAGAAGAAAGTAAACATCTATTGATGATAATATTAAAGATGGTGGTATATCTTTGAAGGCTTTGTTGTAAAGTGTAATAGTATCCTATTGTTTTTAGAAAAAGTGTGATTGGTAGCTTGCTTCAAATTTTAATGGGACCTCCAAGTTGTTAAAGGAGATATATCTTAACATGGTAGATATTTCATATTTGTGGTTTGGTAGCATATCATGTAACTTGTAAGACTTGTTCTCAGAATTTTGGGGCTTACTTCACAAGTAAGAACAAAGTACGACATTCTTTTCCTTTTTTCTTTGTTTTCTATATGTAAGTCACATGAGATGCAATGTTTGTTTGGTTACACCAAATTTTATTGGCTTTTGGCCTAGTGGTACGTGAGTGGCCGTTTGCTGATAAATAAATTCCGTTTAACCAAACAATTATAGTTCAACAGACCAAAAACCAAATATTGTATAAACTAAATGAAGCTAATCAGAGTCTCACAAACTTGATTGTCAGAACTTTGTCTGACTCCAAGCCAGTTAGCCATGTAGTGCAAAAATTAATGCATCATTTAGGGTAAATTATTGAATTGTTAGTCGATTACAAAAACAGCAGTTGAAAAAAGAGGTTCAGAGAATATTCAATATTAACAAACGAAGAAAATGACCAAGTGGGAATAACTTTATGGATAAATGGACAAAAACCATGCTTAAAAGTAGTCTTAGGAGCCTAATTATGGAGTTAATTTAACATTTGCATATGGTGTTTGTGCAACAACTCCATGTTCTTGGGAGATTCAATTATACATAGAATAAATAGTTTATGTAAAGGCAGTGACTTTTAAACCAGAACATCAGGTTTGTCAAAAACCATAGACACAAAACAAGATCAACATTTCATGTTTGAATTGAAGTACTGATGGATTTGACTCAGAACGGAAGCTCGCATCTAATCAAAGTATGTTCTAGCTAACCAAACGCCTTTGGCCTGGACGTATCCAGTCAACCTTATAGTTGTGAGTTCTAGTCTCATTTGAGGCGTTTGTGAGGTGTAAATAGTTATGTAATTAACACACAAACCGAAAGTAAAATAAAAACTGATCTTTTAGTTAGTTTAAAAAGCGCAATTAGATTAGTTCTTTATCAAAGGAATTAGCCAAAAACTACTTGTACAAAAAACTCTCAAAACCTGAAAATTCCAACTGAGATGACAGTTACTGTATATATTCAGTAGGAGGAACTTATGTCTTTGCACAAAATAAAGGGAACTAATATGTATGGAATAACTTCAGTATCATGAACTAGGTCTAACTTAAGGTCGACCAAGGTAATAAACGTTGGATTCTAAACCAGTAGTGGCCAACGCATCGTAACTGATATATAGTGTCTCATTATAACTAGTGGCAAGCACTCTAAACCAGTAGTGGCCAACGCATCGTAATTATGCTCAAATTGCAATCAACCAACAACTTAATTTATTTTGCATTAGTTACATATAAATGAGATATAGCGCCTTGATCGAACAAGAAAACTAATTTATTCCTTAAAATCCTAGAAACTATTGCTGATATGACATTATAGAATGCAACACAAATGATGAAAAATAATCATATAATTTATTCACTGTTACATTGCAAGAATAAAAACTTTAATCAATCATGTGCTACAATTATACAAATTTTATCTACCAATATGACCAAAATTAAACCAATCAACCACACTAGAATTCTCACTAGAAAAAATACAACAAACAAAAAAACCCATGAACCAAAATATATGGCACTGCAAACACTCAAAAAAGGGACCAGTGCTTTCAAAAACATCAACTGCAACCACAAGTACAAAACATCATCATTAAACTGATATCATCATCCTTGTACTTTGATCTGAGATGTTGGAATCTTGTTTGTTAACCCCATCATCATAATGTGGAACCCACCAAACTCTTATACTCTTGTCAAGACTACCACTATACAGCAAAAAACCACCTCCAATACTATTTGGTGATGCTTGTAAACATTTTACTGGACCTTCATGCCCTTTGATCACACCAATCTTAGTCAAACCTATTACTTCTCTTTTCCATATGCATATGCTTTTATCACTTGAACCACTACACAATATTTCACCTTTTATGCACATACTCATAATAGCCATTTTATGTGCTTTTACCTCACAAATAGACTTCCAACTATCAAAATCTTTGTTACTTAACCAACCCATAACATATCCATCTGACCCACCACCATATACCACCATACCATCATCCGAAACCACCACGGAATTAACCGACACATCTTTATGACCCTCCAATATACCTTTTAATGAATGTGAACCATTAGGTTCAGTTACACTCCTCCCCCATGCTTTAACTTTGCCATCTGCTGAAGCTGAATATACTATCCCTTTACATGCTATCAGATCATTTATAGCATCATCATGCGCTTTTATCGATTCCAAACACTTCAAATCCTTGATCCTCCACACTTTTAAAGTTTTATCCCAAGAACCCGAGTAAATAAGCCCGTTAGAAACCGATAAACACGATATACTATCCGCGTGCTCTATCCATAACCTTTTATGATGCCTTCTTGTTTGAACATAATTACTTTGCTTCATAAACTTCCCTAAATAGTCTTTAGTAGTAGGAAGTGTGTCCACAAGCTTAAAAATATTTTCACTACTTCTAGAAACCCTCCAAACCCTAATCCTTGAATCTTGATGAGCAGTAAAAACCTTATTCCCAACTGAGACAACCGCCTTAACCGTCCCATCCCCTTGTCCAAATTTAGCAAACATATGCAAATCTGGTTGTTGCCATACTATAATATCTTTGCCATGTGATGCACTAAGGACAAATTCACCACATATGGCTAAGCAAGAAACCGAACCATCGTGCCCGGTTAAAACCGATAAGGACCGATACGAGGAGCATGAGGATGGTGGTATTTTTGGGATGTTGTAGTTGTCTAGGAACCTGTTTGATGATACCGGGCTTTCGTCAGTGTCGCTGCTAGTGTTGCTAATGCTGCTTGTTGTGGTGGTTGATAATAAAAGGGTTGATGGTAATTCGGTTAAAGATGGTGTAGTGTTCATTGTGATGAAATGGTGATTGGTATATGGTGGTTTTTACCGTTATAGAGAAAAGATTTGGAATTAGAATATGGAAATGAGAACAAGAAAAGATGTTGGGAGACATATATAAAGTATTTTAAGTGGGTGACTTGTTTCTTTTTGCACCTTATAGTTTTATAGTATGTGCTTTAGACCCACATGTTTAGTTTTCTAATATTTGGAAAAAGATTTAGCTCATTTCTTAAAAGATACTCCATTCTTTTTGGTACTATAACATTGTTAAGAGCAGGCGGCACAGGAACCGGGGGTTCTCGCGGGTGCTCAGGACACCTATGGATTCTTTCAATATAGTCTAAAAAACATCAATTTTTTCTAAATGCATATTAAATGCACTCGATCTATATTTCTATATTACATTTCATAAAAATTTGTGCAGCCCATCATATTTGGTACTGCTTCCATCCCTGGTTAAGAGTCTTTAATCCATTTCCATGTTTTGATTTAGTTAGTGAAAAATCTATGATTTTTAAATAATCAATGCAGGTGCTATCAAAACATTAGCGAAAAATCTTAGGTTCGTAAATTTTTACGTGAAGAGATTTTTTAATATCGTAAAAGCTCACACATCATAACTGAAATATGATTGCTCTTTGATTTGAAAACTATCACTCATTTTAGTAGTAGTTACAAAGTTGTAACTTTTTTTCAACTAGTAGCAATATACATATGTATGTATCATAGTATCTAATGTGACTTACCTTCTTATTGTTGGCGAGACACTTTTTTAAGCCGCTAGACTAAATGGTTGCCAATATTTTTTTAGTTTGGATATGTTTCTGTTCTACATCTTCGTAATCACAAGCATCATGTAGCTAGGTTTGAGTGTAAACCAAATAAAGAATATACAAACGGACAAACCTATGAGTGAAACTTTAACAAAACCTATATGTCTACTACCATGGAACATGAACGAATTATGAGAAAATGAGGAATAAAGTAGAAAATAGGTTTCTTGTGGGTAGAAAAAGAAAAAGGTGGCATATTTTAATGCTATTTAGAGGGGGCAACGGCTACTTTTGACAACTGTGAACGACACTTTCAAATAGGGCCCATTGGACCGGAACAGTGGGGCCCTTTTGTTTGGTTTATTCTTTTCTCACATTTGGCCGTTGTTATATCTGGCGGTGCGCTCCTGCCTTCAAATATATGTGCAAGTGGTGTTTTCTCAATGACTTTTTCTATACTTCTTTTCTTTTGTTAACCCTCGATTATTAAATTCTGAGAAACTAATTAAGGACCATGATTGTGTATATAGCCGGACGGTTACTTTATGATCCGGACGGAAATATCCGGACGGTCTATGCCGGACGACCCGGACAGGGCGCCGCCTTCAACCCTTATTTCATGGGTCAATGTCTGCCACGTGGAGACCTATGTTGACATCAAAGCATGGGACAAGATGGTGCGCCACACCCTATATGTCAGGAACAGTGGCCTACTCGTACTAGGCACTGTTCCGAACAGTAATCAGGTACAATTTGGAGTAGTATAAATACTTCTCATTTACTCACTTATATTTTTAGCATTTACTGCATATTTACACACACACATTTATTACCATCAACCCATACTNNCCTACTCGTACTAGGCACTGTTCCGAACAGTAATCAGGTACAATTTGGAGTAGTATAAATACTTCTCATTTACTCACTTATATTTTCAGCATTTACTGCATATTTACACACACACATTTATTACCACCAACCCATACTTACTCTCACGCCGGAGCTTGGTCCTGGGTACAAAACCCGGGGCGAGGCTCGTTTATTGTGATCGCAGGTTATAGCCTTGACTAGCCCTCGTCCGAAGGACTTCGTAAGGTGACAAGGTTTTACACAAACAAAGTTCTTGGTTCAAATTACGGCCTATGATAATGATAGACACATATTTTTTTCCATGAACATTTATAGTATATAATAAACATATAAGAGATCCCTAAAAAGTGTTATCAAAATGTATATATAATAAACATTTAAGAGATCACTACAATGTGTTATCTTGCATTCTTAACAGTTCAAATTTATGCCATGGGGTAATAATAACTTTCAAAATAAATTAAATAAAGCTGATGTTTCGGAATTTATCATTTACGTGAGGCAATCAGTGCACCACTAGTCAAATAATAAATGTCATAAATATTTTGAAATGGAAATCGAGTAAATGACAAAATAAATAAAAACATAATAAACTCCTTTTCTCTCCTCATAAGTCACGCCTCCATCACACATCTTCTTCTCATCCATCTTATCTTCTACAATTTCTTTCCTCATCTGCTAAAAATGGCCATGGATCCCGTGAAAATTCAAAACACGTCTCTCAGTTCTCTATATAAAACATGAATCTGCTGTTGTCGTTCTAGGCTTCAAGATCTTTGTATAAGGTCTCGGGTAAGGTTAATAGTGCATGTTTTGTTTTGTTTTAGATCGGTGATGATACGGGTTCAACTGCAAAAATCTTTAAAAGTCTAGAAACAAAGTTGAACCGATTATGAGATCTTGTATTTTTTTTTGTTTCTTGTTTTGTTTAGAGTTGGAATGATATTGAGGAGGATGGGAAATAGAAGAGTGATGGTCTGTGTTGCTTGAAATATTCCAAATTGCTTGTGATTTTCATTTGATTTTTTTTCTTGCGTATGAAACAGAGATTGGAGGAGATGACTATCATTTCCTTTTTTTTCATTTCTTGTTGTTTCTTGCGTATGAAACAGAGATGATGTTGACTTCTCATTCCTTTTTTTCATTCGATTTTGTGATTTACGGTTTGGTGTGCGAAAGATTTGAGGACATGAATATCATTTTTTTATTGTTTCATTTGTTGTTGTTGTTGTTGTGATATTTGTTAGGACAAAGGTAACAATCTTGTTTTTGTTGTATGGTATATTGTTTGCTGTTGGTTCGAATCTGGTTGTTGGATCACCATCGGAACTGCTAAAACAACAACGAAACCACCCAAGCTCGAAACATCACATCTTAAATTAAGATTCAGTGGTGTCGGCGGCGGAAACAGTTGATGTTGGAAGCGGTTCCGGTGGCTGTGGCGGTGGAAGAGTATGCTGTGAACCTTTTTGGATTGGGCTATTTATAGGGGAGTATAATACTTAGGTTCATAATTGTTGTTGATGGTTCATATTCATCTCCTAAAAATGCAGCCTCTTCATATTGCAAGTTGTAAATGTGAAGTCTTTCATGTTCCGTAACAAATGTGTTTATTGTGAGCATGTGAGCATTCAAGCCAGGAATATTTACATTCAAGTTGAGCCTCTTCATAAACCAAATTGTATCCGCATTCAATATGAGGCCATTCTAAATCGAAATTGGATGTAGTTATTTCGGTATGCATGATCATGTTTGTACCGTACTTATGGTTGTGCACAACCCTCCTTGCACATTAAATTTAGGGGGATAAGCTTTATATATTATAAGATTTGTTTAGTTAAACGAACGAAGATAAAAAAAAGTCTTATCCGTTCATTTATGTTGGTGAGCGTCTGATTATGCATTCATTAATGCTCGTTTATATTCGTATATCCTATTTTTTATACACTTCAACAAAATAACACTTATAAAACACATACATTTTTTAAAATTTTATGTTTATTAGTCTACGTTCATGTATGTTTGTTCGTTTATGTACGTTTAATATTGATGTATAAAAGTTATAGTATAGTATTATATTCTCAAAGAAATCCGTGAGAAATACGGATAACCCGAGGTCGTAGTCCGTGTGAAGGTGAATGGAACCGTAGTTAACGATTCGTGAATCGTGTAGTCAAAAGTGAAATAAGAGTGGAAATATGTAGGGTATTTATGCTACAAATTATGAAATAGCAAATAAACACGTAATTAAAACACGTAAACAAAGCACACAAATAAAAACGTAAATTAAAACGTAAAATACGCAAATCCCGGGCTAATCCCGAGATTCTAAGGCAACTACTTAAAATAAAAGGCCTACGGGGGAAAAGTAAATTTTATAAACTCCTAAATGTAATTAAAAACTTTTTGAAAAATTAAAAATATTTTTTTATGCTTTCATTAAAAATGAATTAAAACTATTTTTGTATTTTTTTCAAATGATTTAAAATTCACTAATTATAAAAAATAACTAATTAATTTTAATCTTTTTTTTAATTTAATTAATTTTGAAAACTGATTTTCAAATAAAATTTATTTTTTGGTTTTTATGATTTATAATTAATTAAAAAGTATTAAAAAGGATTTAAAAACTTATTTAATTAAAAAGATATCAAATGACCTTGAATAATTATGAAACTTTTCTGGAAATTCAAAAATATTAATTTAAACCTAGGGGAAAAGAAATAGGCAAACTAGGGAACCCTAATAAGCAGAAAGCTAAAAAGCAGTTTCAAATAAGTGCTTATTTATAAGCTAACAGTAGCCAATAAGCACTAAAAGCTCAGAACAGGTAGAAATAACATCAACAAGCATAAAAAAACTCATTTCACACAGAATAGCAACCAGATAAGCCAAATAAGCAGTCAAACAGTTGAACTATTTAGGACAGAAACAATGCTCAGACACCTACTTTAGGCAGCTGAATAAGCAGTTTAATAAGCAAATTATGCAAAGGTTAAGGGGGGAAAAGCAAGACTACCTAGTAGACAACACAAAAACATGAAAAGCCCTAATTCTTACACACCAATTGAAGCCTAATTGAGCCTTAGAACAGATCATGAAAACTGGTTGACAAGTAAATGTGCAGCAGATTCTTTGACTTTTTATTTTGCAAACTAACTTTGACCAAATCCAATTTTGATTGCCTAAATCTTACCCTAGATATATGTTTAAGATGATTAAGTGCTAAGTACATCAACACAAACATAAAATGCACGGATTGATTAAGTGACAGATCAATTAAACAACAAATGCAGGCAACATTCAATTTTGCCTTTTACCTTTAACCCTATTGTTTTTATGACTAATCTATCTAATATTAACCTACTGCAGACTAATGTGACAGGTAACTCAGCAAAAGAACAACCAAAACACTCTAAACCTACAAAATCCAAACACCCCTAAACAAGGCAGTTACACTACAACTTGTGAATTTTAAACTACTACCTACTGATTTTTAAGCTTAAACAGATTACTTAGTAAATATTAAAGCTAGTGGAACAAACAAGAGTATCACAGAACAACAAGAACATCAAAGAGCAGTGTAGGCTAATTCTAGGCAGTTAGAACACAACATTATACTAGAACATGGATAAGCATCAAATAAACACATACAAGCTACTAACAACTGAAATGATCAACAACAAGCAGCAACTCATAAACTTAACAAATTATGACTAGTTAATATTAAAATGCAATAAAAAGGACTAAAGATTAAAATGAGAACTTACAAATTATATACCCTAACTGACATAGGGTCAAAACCACTCAAAGCCTATCTTTAATAGGCTTAACATACACCTCTGGAACCTCAGTACACAAAAGATCAGACCATCTCTTCCTTGTTCTGTCCCGTTGACTTCGTTGACCAAGGAGTATTTTTGAGTTTTTTGAATGTTTTAACCTACAAGCAACCTTACAAGAGCTATATAAGCTAATATAAGGTGTAATTAACTAGAAAAAGCTTAGATATAAGCTGGAATGAAGAAAAGTAAACATATTTTTGATTTTTTTATAAGATTTTTTTTTTATAAAAGATTAGTGAATGAAAAATATAAAATTTATAAAAACTAAAAAGGGATTAAGAAAGGTTTATGAAACAGAGAATAAGCTAATTCAACAGAGATTAAGCTAAAACGTTGATAAAGTAAATAGATAAAACATGAATTTAAAACACTAAACTAAAAACTTTTATTGATTAAGCTGAGTTTACATTATTTCTAAGCTAAGAATACATTTGAGAAAGAACTTTGACAGCATAACGACTCTAAAAACTACACACTAAACATGGTGAAACGAGGGGGCTTATATAGCCGAGCTCAAGGTGAGGGGTCTAGGGTTTCTGAAGATGCTAGAAGCTCGAATCACAGCCATAGAATCAATCCTTATCTTCATATGTCCTCATCCCATCTAATCTTGGCCATATAATCAAATCTTATCCATCATACACGTCTACTTGTCCAATCAGAGCCCTAGAAATGGCCACATAAGCTAGGAAATGTCGACATCCATCTGACATGTCAGAGGCTTCTAGATAGATGCTTAGTACGAGGTTGAATGGATAGGTACGAGGTAAAATGTGGGGGTGAAAACAGGGTAAAGAGTGGCGGGTAACAGGGGAAGTGTAAAACCCACATTCTCGTGACGTGATTAAATTACTAAAATACCCTCAACTTGAAATTTTGAAGAATTAAGTACATTACCAAACAAGCTCGGAAAACAAAACCGGTTATTGTACAATCACAAATATGGACACGTAACTTCAAGTAAATACTAAATGAGCTACTACAACATCATAAGAACTCAAGGAAATGAATTTTGGTTTAAAACCTAAGTATTGCATGTTACTTGACTTATAAGGGTCCAAAACTAGTAAAACTTGTACCTAACCTTGAAAATATATATCTATAACTATCCTAAGTTATTTAAATATATATATATATATATATATATATATATATATATATATATATATATATATATATATATATATATATATATATATATATATATATATATATATATATATATATATATATTTATATATATATATATATATATATATATATATTAATATATATATATATATATATAATATATATATATATATATATATATATATATATATATATATATATATATATATATATATATATATATATATATATATATATATATATATATTTTTTTTGACCCAAAGGAGGCCCTATGGCCGGCCATGATATGGGATAGGGATCAAATCCCTTGATTTTTGCCATTTACCATATATTACATAACAAACTTCCCAAATTCTCCACTTACCCTAAAAATTTATATTCATCCTTCCTGGTTCTTTTCTCTCTACGCCACCATCACCATTCCAACACCTTCAATCCATCAAAATTATTGCTCTTGTGACCTTGGTGATTATTGCTACGCATTCGTGAGACGATTTGGAGTACATTGGAGGTCATTTGGAGGCTCTTGAAGGCTTGCTCCTTGTTTTCTTCCCCCATTCGAAACACATCTACAACCCTTGAGGAGTTTGGTATCTTCTTGCTCTCTTGATTAATCTCTTGTTCTTCTTTTTATCTTGAATAACGTTATACGCAAGAATCAAAAGGCTACGAATTGATATACAAAATATATAAGTAATCGACCTATATAAAGTTTTGATGGGAAATTGATAAACCTTGATTAACTTGATGTAATAATGATTAAAACATGCTTGTGGTAACATTTGTGATACTCTAATACGTTTGTTTGGATCAAAACCGGATTAATGCTTGATTTGTAATTATGGCCGCCACATATAAATACCATGGATGAGATTTTTGTGCTAATTTGATAAGATTACATGTTATGGATACTTGGTTTCATGTGTGATTTGATTTGGTATAACATATAACTAGTTTGGTTAATTAAATCGATACGAAAACGGATTTTGGTTTTGGACATGGATCGAATGAAATTATATGGTATGAGTTAGTATTTGTTTTTGATGTTTAATGATCATAACATGTTTATTTTGATGATATTATGTGATTTGGATAATTTGTTTGGTTAATTGTTGATTTAAAATGAAAATGGATTAGGGTTTATGTTGATTTTTATGACCTAATTGATGATGGTAATGTTTGGTATAATTATTGGAGTGTTTGTAGGGTTTTTGGTTGAATTGTGATAATTGTTTTATAAGTTTATGGTTAAATTGTTAATTCGAAAACTTGAGGGACTATCGTTGTAAATAAATAATTTTCGGCCTAAATAAACATAGAGGGACTAAAATGGTTATTTTATGATACTTGGTGAATTTATGTGACTATTGGACTAATTATGTGGTTTATATGTTAACTTGATAATTAAAAGGGTTAAATTGTAAATATGATAACTAGAGGGACTAAAAATGTAAATATGATGAAATTATAATGTATTCGACCTGATATATACTTGAGGGACTGATTTTGCCATTCTTGCTAAGTTGTGGTGCTTATTTGATAATTATGTTAATAAATGGTGTAATTATGGAAAATGGATAAATTAAAGGGTTGATTTGTAACTTTTGAAACTAAAGGGCTTAAAGTGTAAATCTGGAAATTCTTGACTTATATGTGTCGAATATATGTTTGCTTATGTGTATATTTTCATTCTTGACCCTTGACTTGTTTATTTGACACACTTAACCCTTAATTGTTATTATGAACCCTAAGAAAACCCTAATTTCGCAAAACGGCTATAAAATGAAAACCGTAATACACGAGGCCATGAAAATCGATATGATATCAATACTAACTTATAAGAATATGTTAACATTGGAAAAGTTGCTAAATCGGGAAATTTGCTATTTATGAAAACTTGCTAATTATGGAAAGTACTAATTGTGGAAACCTTCTAAAATCGGAAACCTTCTAAATAAGGAAACTTACTAAA
>LBNU01019233.1:38370-61729 GCA_014162995.1 Artemisia annua
GCAATAAATCCTTCGTTAACCGTTGGATCGGGCTCAAATTTTTACTGGAGGTTCTTGACATATCAAGGAAGAGTTCCACCGGAGGGATCTTCAATCTGAGCTCTCAGTAAAAAGATAAAAATTCGTGAAGTCTGCTGCAGAAACATGTTTGTAAGTCGGATTTTTAGGGTTTTCTATGATATTTAACTTCATGAATTCGTGTTCTACTTGTTATAATTCATCATGAAAGTTGGATATACATTATTTGGAGTCTATAATTCATTAATGAAAGCTCTTTGGATTAGGGTATAATCGATTGGTGGTTAGGGTTTTCATGTTTATCAGATTGGTATTTAAAGTTTTGGATCTGGTTACATGTGTGAGTTGGTTAGGGTTTCTGTTCATGATTTGTTGAAACAAAGAAGATGAAACCTAATGATGATGATGATACAAGATAGGATGTTTGTTTCTTCATATGATGATGATATATATTGTGATGCTGCTAGTTCAGATTTATTCAAGCAGAATACTCATTGTTGATGGAGTCGACTGGACTGTTATAAGGAGTAAAGGTAAAGACAAGTTTGTATTGCTTTCTCATTAGAAGTACTGCTGCGTCAAGCTTGTGGTCCTCACAAATTAGTATCGTTTTCACTGCTGTTGGTACTGCTTTTGTATTCATGTAGTCCTTGTGGTCCTAGTTTGTGTTTGCACATGCTTGTTTATGTATGTTTGAAAGTAGTTTGTACTACTGCTGGTCCCTCACAAGCATGTTACGAATGGGGTTATAAATGCATAAGGGTTGATAGTGCTTGGTTTACAATTCGATTTGATGCACTGTCATTCAGTTTGGTGGAACATAGTCACGATCAGATTTAATATGAGGCATTCAAGATTGGTCTACTGGTCTTTGATGCAAGTCTACTTCTTGGAACTTATAATATGACTGAAGTTACTGGTGGTGTCCAAAGCGAAGTAAAGGTATATTAATATTACCTCATGCACACGTTTCCACTGCTAGCCTTATTTGTTTCCACTGCTAGGCTTATTTTCCCACTGCTTGTTTTACACTTTCCACTGCTAGTTAAAAGTTACCACTGCTATGCTTAATTATTGAAAGGCAGCATGTGTTACAAGAAGTGAGGGGAAGATATGTAGTATTACACACACAGAAGTTGAGTTTATTGGGTGTTCGAATTCAGGGGAAGGATATCAAATATTTATATGTTTGATTTTTGGATTTGGTTTCGGTTCTTAAATGATTAAAAGCTCGAATTTATTTGTTTTTATTGGCGAAGAGGATTATTTATTGCTTATTTGACGATGAAGTGGAATTTTTCGGGTTTGTGTTCTTATTATATCTACGAATTGACAAACACTTGAAGGAGTTACGTTATTGTGCTCAGTGATTATTGTCAAGAGATTGCGGTCTCCCTATACAGCGTTTTGGGTATACGTTCGAAGTTATATTTAAGACACAAGGTTGGTTTATTCTACTTCAGCATCGAATTGGTAATGGTTAGTTTTCTTCATCATTATATACAGCTTACAGAATTGAAGATTCATCGAATGGTTAACATATGGGTTTCAGGAGAAGCTTATTGATTAAATGTTTAACCATTTATGTGCTACATCAAGGTGAAGGTTTTCATGGTTATTCGTTGGTATTCTTACTGAAGGTTTGGAAATTTTATGTCTTGAGTTCATTTAATAAGTAAGCATTTTGGTGTTCTTCATGGTGGGTAATTCAAGACATTAAAGGACTAAATTGGATGTATGGTATTGGTTGGTGATTATGAAGATCAAGGTTTTTCTACTGCTAGTTGATATTACTACTGATGGTTTTGATTTCTACTGTTTCAAGTCCATTTATAGATGCGGAAAACTTAATGGTGGGCGACTTAGAAACATTGGAAAGATGGATTGGACGTGTAATATTGATTTGTGGTTGTGAAAATCAAAGTTGCTTACATTTGTCCCCTATTTGATGATGACAAAAAGGGGAAGAAGATTTACAAGATTGCAGCTTGAAGATCCTTGATGATATGCATAGTTTAAGGGGAAGACAACATCTTTCATAACATACTAACTTCAGGGGAAGTTCATGCTTATTAGTTTTGTCATTATCAACTAGGGGAAGATTGTTGGGTCTAATAGTTGAGTTGATAAAGACAAAATATGAAAGATGAAGGACCTATGGCGACAAAGGATGAAACTTGCAAAGAAAGAAAAAGATTACAGCAAATCTTTTTATTATTTAGTATATATCCTTTGTAACCCTAGTATCTCTATTATATAAAGAGATACAGGGAATTAGTTTTGTATGTGTGTCAAGATGTAAACATCCAGGAAACGTGTGTGTGTGGTCTAGGGCGTATAGCTCATGTAAACGCCTAGACTTGTTGATTCGTGTTTAGCCCCAAGAATCTTATGATTCCTGTTATTGTTGAGTAACCGTGCTACACTTGATCACGTAGCATTGGGGCTTATGGTGTATGTTAGAGTAGAGATGATGACGAAGAAACCTTGTAGCAATAATAATGATTGTTTTGTTTATTCCGCTGTGTATCTTGTTAGTATCATTATTATTGTGTAATCCCTAGATGAGGTCTAACCAACCTCGAGCTAAAACGATCTTAACAGTCTTGATACTTGCTTGGGCTACGGCCATCTTGATTATGATTTGGATTTACAGGATATATTACTTGGTGACTGGGCTTGTGTGCATTGCAGCCCCTCACTTCTTGGGAGCTAGCTACTCCATCTTGGGTTACTTGACTTGATATATACTTGACTTGATACTTGTTTGGGCCTGGGGGTTAAATACTGAATCCTTGAAACTTGACAATCTTGATATTAAAACTTGTTTTCTCTTGATATTCAACTTGATAATCCTTGATAGATATAACTTGAAAATCCTTTCATACTTGACCTTGGAAATCCCTTGCTTTACCCTTTGACACCATATGTAATCTATTCTCTTGTTCCTTGATTATCTTATTGTTTCTTGTTGCTTGTTATCTTCATATCTGTTCACTGAGCTCTTTATGCTCAGCCGCGTTTTCTTTTCCATGCGGCAGGTACTTAAGCTAGATTTGCAGGGTTGGCTTTGGGATGAGAGAGTGTGGACTTACCCTAGAGCTTTGTCTTGAATAAATGGAACTTTTTCTTATTATTATTTCTTGGATTTTGGAACTTGTACTTGTACTTGGTTTTGTTTGTTTCTGGGGCATGGATGTTGTTTAAGTCCCCGATGATTTACTTTTGATGACTTATATTTAAGACTTCCGCTGTTTGATCTTGGACTTGTGTGTATCTGATATGAAACCATATTGTAATGTTTCTACCCTTGCCGGGTTGGGGCGTTACAGGAAGGGTTAAATTATTTTTTTTGTGTTTTGATTTGGTGTGGGTCGGGTTGAAATGGAAGGGGAGTGGGCTTTTGGTTGTTGTTGGGCCAGTGGATTATGGAAGTCGGTTTAGGATTATTATTTGTGAATTGGGTTAAAGGGTATTGGATAAATGGGTGTAAAAGTTATTAAAGGGTTGAAGTGATAAATGGGATCCGTTTGTTGTATCAAAATAATCATAGGGACCATAAGTGTCAACTCTGAAAATCTGGGGACCATAGCTGCCAACTTCTCAAATATAATGTCCAAGGGCCATTGATGAACATCTTTGAATATTATAGGGGCCTTTGATGTCACTTCTCTAAAATATCTTCAAAAGGGACCAAAAATGACAACTTTGAAACTTGGAGGGCCATTTGTGTAACTTTCTCAAACTTTTAACCAAGGACCAATCTTGTCAATTCTGAAACTTTGAGGACTTTAATGGACTTTGTGTGCTTTGACTTTGACCACTAGCTTCCCCGGCTCCGGCTTTTTGACACTTTTCCAATTCTCGTGCTCGTTTTGTCATTTTCTCGTGGTTTTTCGTCCTTTTCTTATAAATCCATACCTGCACATTCAAAAACACAAAAACACAAATATTTGGCAATTATGGGTTCGTTTTTGGTCTATTTGGTCAGGTTTTTGGTCAAGAAAAGGTATGTGTATACACACATACCAAATATCTTATTGAACAAACATGAACAACCATAGTTTCTTAATAAATGAACACGAACAAGAAACTTCATCCGTTTTTACGATCATGTTCGTTTATTTGTCCGATTAAACTTCAACAAACGAACATGAATAAGGCTCCATTCATGTTCGTATATGGCCTAAACTTGTCTACACAAAGCTAAAATCATAAGTAGACTAATCGCCCTACATTTGTCCTCTACTGGTACCTATATAAAGAAAAAGGTTGTCCCCTACATCTCAATAGGAGAGTTATTTGTGTTAATCTTCATATATATGTGTGTGTATATATATATATATATATATATATATATATATATATATATATATATATATATATATATATATATATATATATATATATATATATATTTCTCGTTGTTTTGCAATTATTTTGGTTTAAACTAAAAAGTTTCGATCCAAAGTAGGTCTTGAAAGAATTCTAAGGTAGTTCTTGTAAAAAAATATTGCATCTTTTCTACATGATTTCGATTTATAAGGTGGCTTCCGGGCACCACCTTAAACACATGCAGGTCAGCCCCTGCCTGCACCCACCAGCCACCACAAACCACCACCTGTCACCATTATTGTTCTTGTTTCAGATCTTCACCTGCATCAACACAACAACCCCATACTCATATAATGTTGAATATATCAAATCTTCGCCTACACCTGCTTGTTCGTTACTAGAGGTGGTTGTTGGTGCATAGAGGTTTTAAAACATAGCCACAACCTTGCTACTTTACCACAGCCGCCAACCATTGACATTAATTTGAGGGTATGAAATGTGCTCAATTTGGTTTTAGATTTGGGTAAAAGGGGTTTTGGATTTGTTGGGAGAAGAAGAGTGAAGTTAGGTGAGAAGAAGGCGGGTTTTATTAAACACTTAATTTATGTGGACAAGTGTTTAGTGAGGTGGAATTTTTTAAATAATGTGGACAAGAGAAATGGGATTTCAACCGGTAACCTATAATGGGAGTAACTCCAATAAACTTTACTCAAACGTTTAGTAACTCATTTAACAAACCCGTAAACAAGATTAACTTAGATGAACAAAAGGAAAGTTCGTTACGTTAGATGCCCTTTTTGAAAAGTTTAGTAACGTATTTGTATGTTAATCCAGTTAGTGAATATCATGCATACTATGTGTTAGTACAAAACTTGGGCTCAACGCAAGTTCTAGTTTAGGCTAGCCCTTGGTGGAGTGAATTTCGGACTTAAGAGTTGACGGTAAGCTGCTAAGAAAGAAAACACCGTTAGCCTCACCGCGGAAGAGGGACTTCCGCGATCAACCTCCGGTGTGAGAGTAAGTAATGGTTTTTAGAGAGATAAAGTATTTAGAGTGTGAGAGTGATGTCTATGTTACCGTTCGAGATCGGCGAATGCCCTCTATTTATACCATGGCTTTTGTTGTCGGTTTCCTGAGATCCCTTACCATGATAGTGACGTTTTTAGGCGCCAAGCCCTTAGGTCCCCTCTCGTTCTTGTCTCCTTGTCGTGGATCTGGATTTCCAATGCCCTCCGACGCTGTCCTCACTTTCCAGCGGTGAGCGTTCTCTCCGTCGTCCGGGATCGGAGTATGCGGATCTGTCTCCGGTACCCCTTTCCCTGGAGCGGGAGCGCTGCTGAAAATCGGACGGGGGCTTCTCCTTTCCCGCCTATATAAATTTTCCTCATTCTCGTCCATAGCTTCACACCGACTGCGTCTGGCTTCAGCTCTCCGCTCTCTTCGGGAGCGGCTTTTGGACTTTAGCCGGGAAAATACATCTGGTCTTCTATCCCCTAATCGTGACTTGACGTCTTGTCGTTTTTCTCCTAGACGCGAGAAAACAACCGACCGGGGATACATCTTCCTCTCACAATCTTCTCTGGAGGTTCTGGTCTCTCCACTGCTGAGCCGGTAAAAAGCGCTTTGGGAGTAAGAGTACTCGGAGGGTCCGGATTTGACACTCGGGCTGGCTTGTCGCCTCCTCTTGGCTTTTCTTTCTCCCAGGGATTCGGACTCAGAGTTTCGAGATTGTTCTCGAGACCTCCCACTTTTTTCTTCATCATTACCGAAGTCAAGACGCGTTTGTACTTGCCTTAACTTCTCCTGATGAACCTTTTCGGCCATTAAGGGCAAATGCAACCAGCGTCAAATCTGGGATCAACTTAAAAGTCATGACCACGGACTGATCCAAAAAGAGTAAGTAGTACTATCAGCCATCATATAGCTGGCCAAGACAGACACAAAACAGGAAAGGCGACAACCCCTTTCCGCAGGAGTCGCCACCCACGACAAGGAGACAAGAACGAGAGGGGACCTAAGGGCTTGGCGCCTAAAACGTCACTATCATGGTACGGGATCTCAGGAAACCGACAACAAAAGCCATGGTATAATAGAGGGCATTCGCCGCTCTCGAACGGTAACATAGACATCACTCTCACACTCTAAATACTTTATCTCTCTAAAAACCATTACTTACTCTCACACCGGAGGTTGACCGCGGAAGTCCCTCTTCCGCGGTGAGGCTAACGGTGTTTTCTTTCTTAGCAGCTTACCATCAACTCTTAAGTCTGAAATTCACTCCACCAAGGGCTAGCCTAAACTAGAACTTGCATTGAGCCCAAGTTTTGTACTAACACTATGTAATGTTATAAATAGCGTAAAGTGTGGCGTGATGGCACGACCAAGCCTCACGCTTTAGGAGCTATGGCTTGTTTTTAAGGCTTGACTTAAAGCGGCACAAAATATGAAAATATTTATAAACGTATATATTATATCATATTTCATATATATATATATATATATATATATATATATATATATATATATATATATATATATATATATATATATATATATATATATATATATATATATATATATATATCGTGTGTGTATATATATATATATATATATATACTAGTCATCAAAGCCCGCCCGATGGGCGGGCGCGCCTTGTGAGATTTGAAGGAATAAATTAAGTGACGGTTAATTATTTACGAACATCGTAAAATAATTATTGAGTGGATAAAGAAAAGAAACAAATGAATGGTAATCCGATATAACGAAATAAAACTTAATAATTTATCCGGCGTTACAAAGTATATGGTTTTAGTTAAAATGCGAAATAAAGCTTCTTGATACAGAACATTGGTCGTTGAATTTGTGTATTTACCCTCTATCACAATATATAATCTTCAAACCCTTCATGTTGTTGACCCTTGAGACAGCGACATATAGTTGCCCATGAGAGAAAACTTGCCTCTAGAGAAACAGCCGAAGCTTAGACAATGTCTGGCCTTGATGGGGGGGCTAGACTTATGAATATCATTGAAAATTTGAAGTTAGCAAAAGTAAGGTATAAACATAGCAAATTATTTGTTGGATGCATTAAGAATGAAAATAAAATAAACATTGAGAATAAAAGTTACAAAGTGGAACTTAATAACAAAGTATACAACTAAATAACCTCAAATGCAAAATAATATTATTTGTACACAATGTTTGTTGTTGATTTTGCGTAATTACCAACATTATCACAACATAGAATCTTGAATCCATTTCCGTTCTTCACACTTGATACTACAACATATAGTTGTCCGTGTGAGAAAACCGGCCTCTATAGAAATAACCTAACTTTCGAAAAAGTTAGGCCTTGACTTTTATTAATTGTCATTGCAAACAGATCGAAACAAAGAATTGCCTGCTATTGAGTTTAAATTGCATCTTTTTTTTCCGACGGGCTAAAGAACATGCACGGGGATCAATGCAGTAATAGTACCACCACTGCCACCGGATATTAGTTTAGCTTCAATAATATTTGTACCCATCCTTAGTACTTGAAGCAACATCAATATAACCCTCACATAGTGATAAACAACATATAGTAACATTACTTATAATTGGTGAATATATTTACACGAGGTTTAAAGCCCGCGTTTCGTGGCGGGATGATCGAATATAAAAGCGTTGTTTGGGATTAACCTAAACAACTTATTTCACAATAAATCTTATGTTTAATAAGAAGTTAAATCGAATAAGCATAAAGGTAAAACTTAGAAAAAAAATTGTTTTAAGTGATGTAGGTTATTGTGAACACTTAGCAGACTTTGGCTTTCATACTTCAACTCACTACACGGGTCTGCAACAATTTGACGTTTTTCACTTTTCTTAAGGACTGCTTTGTTGGCTAACTCAAATGCAATGCAAATTATGAATAAGAAAGATTGTTACACCCATGACCAGTCATAAAATAAGCAACACTACCTTTTCCTTCTGAAGCTGAATCAGCTTTTCACCTGGTCAAAAAACATAAAGATTTAACCATTTTCAACAAAAAGATGCCAAAATGGCTGCTAAAAATAAAACTAAACATCCCCTAAGAACATATCAAGACACCAAATGGCTGTTGAAAATAACCATAATAGCATGTCAACACGCCAAAATGGCCGCTGAAAATAAGCTATCCAAACAGGCCCTAAGAACATGTCAAGACTCCAATATGGCTGTTGAAAATAAGCTATCGAAACAGCCCATTGTAGCATGTCATTGACGCCAAATGACTGCTAATTAGGCATACCTTGATTAATGGTCAATATCATCTCTTATTAATTTCAGTACATGGAAATATAAACTTCATTTTGCATTGACCACAAAACAAACAAAAAGTCTTAGGTGGCTACAAACTACTCCCTCCGTCCCAAATTATATGTCCACTTTTATATTGCCCAAAGTTTAAGAAAATAGGCCCCTTACAATATTAACCAATAAAATTTAATTCCCACCCATTTAGAAGCATTTTGATTGGTTGAAAATGAAAGTGGACATTAATTTTGGGACAACTAAAAATAGCAAAGTGGACTTATATTTTGGGACGAAGGGAGTAAAAAGCCCAACGGTTAAAAGAATACAAAAAATACCAATCTTAATGCAATGATACAGATGGACACATGCCATAAGATATAAGAACAATATGCAAGCCATAGATATACGTAAACCATAAATGAACATTAGCTATAAATTATTTGACATTACAAAACTAAGTAACCGTTAATTAGCCCATGTTTTTCTCATCTATAACTGGTTTAATAAACGATTGTTGTAGATTTATAATGAACACTCATGTGACAATTTTTGTACGTATATACTCTAAGCGTTTGGAAGTCTTCTTATAATGCCTAGAATGATGAAAAGTCGCCTAACTTTTCACAAATAAGAATCTATTATAAATACAGAAATATGCATCTCGCCAAAATGTATGAGCTCAGGGATCACTCCCTTTGTCACTCAATATCCTTCCAGTTGTTTAGATATGTCTTTAAATTTACTATTGTAACCTGAATTGTGATACTCAGTTACGTACTAAGAGTCAGAGTCAGGGCAATGCTTCTATAATTATTACGGGTCAAAAACAGATAATCAAAATAAACGTTACATTAATTATTTACCTGTTATCATCCACTTTAAGCAACTAACTGTATTAATCCAAACAACCCCTAAATGTATCTAAATATATGCAC
This sequence comes from Artemisia annua, assembly GCA_014162995.1. Classification (NCBI taxonomy): domain Eukaryota; kingdom Viridiplantae; phylum Streptophyta; class Magnoliopsida; order Asterales; family Asteraceae; genus Artemisia; species Artemisia annua. The sequence goes on from LBNU01019233.1 coordinate 47,940, forward strand.
GAAACATAAGGCAACACATGACATTCCACTCACAAAACAACATAAATACTTATAGCAACCACCCTTATCAACACTAACATCTAACCTGGACACTTTCAGACCCATAATGGTCAGAGCCATCTTTCCCTTTAGGAACATCTGCAACCGAAAATAAGCTAATGAGCAAGTAAATTGCATAATAGCATAAACAATAGAAGCTATAGCTAAATAATCTTTTCAAGGTTATATTACAGGGTTGTTTAGGAAAGCTTATGTGTATCTAACTGGACAAACCCATATACTGTGGTAAGTCACAATCAACTAAAAGTAACTAATACATTAGAACATAAAAGCCCACAAAAAATAATCGAGCACTTACCTTTTCCACTAATTCCTCCTTCGATGTAGATAACATAGCTAATTTTATCACCATAACCACACATGCCACCGGTTGACCAGTTCGATCCGGATAACTCATTGAACCGGTTACCGCCAGACCCTTTCTTCTTTCCCATATGTCTGAATCGTCAATCTCTTTACAGCTTCTATAAAAAGAGGAAACCAAAAAAATATACTCGTTACTTACATATTTCAAAGGATACAGTTAAAATATATATATATATAAAACTACTAAAAATTACATTTGAGGTGCAATCGCTTCTCAAAATCAGCATCGTGTAACCTAACTAATATATTCCAAATTTGAGAAAAGATATCTTTCTTTTCCTTTCTCATTTGACTATTGATACTAACAGCTAACGTTTGTTGATTGCAGGTGTACAGCCTGTTGCAAACCCCTAAGACGGGTTCGGGCGCCTTCTACAGTGATGGATACAAACTGATTATTCGGCTTTTTTTAGTTATTTGCTCATGCCCGAACATAAATTTTCCAAGATGTAATTAGTGGATTGAGTAACAGGTCACAACTTATAATATTTGACAGTGATATATTTCATACTTTTTTGTTTCAACAAGCTGAACTTGAACCACCAGCTGTGGTTACACTTTCAGAATGAGCTTCAGTGTCACCACCATCCATCTCACTTCCACTGGCTAATGATGTTTCAGCATGGGCCCATTTCCTTATGGTGGGCCGACCTCTTGTTGAAACATAGCTAGAAGCTTGGGGACTTCCATCAATTACTTTAATAGTATAATCTATCTTATCTTCTGAAATAAGCTCATTCAAGACATCATATGCAGGCACTGCTTAGCATGTCTAGTGGCTGAATTGCAGCAACATTTGTTAGAACTTTCATAGTCCACCTAAAAGAAGACACAAAACTAAAGACACCAGTCAAATAGAATTTCTATCTGAAAATAACTATGTAATCAACCTGTCGAGTCTGAAAAAAAATGCACATTCTATCCCTTTACAAAATGAAAATAATAGTGGAGTAATTACCAACCTTGATCAACTGAATATTGAGAGTGGATCAACAAACTTGTATACGCTTCAGTTTTTTCTACAGGCTTTACATGATTGCCTTACAAAAGGTTATGCGCCTTCTTGTTCTGGTATTCATCGTGTTCATCTTCACCGGTCTTGGGTTTCTTAGCTAATGGTCCTTCCTCGTGCTCTAATATACCTTCAAATAGTTGTTTTTCGGCACCTGATGATTCAGTCTTTTCAGTTGAGCATTTTTTCTCTGTCGCCTCAGTTGAGAGTGGAGGTGGAGTAAGTGTTTTAGTGGCCACTTCAGTGAATGGATCTCCTTCACTTCCTGTTTCTGTGAAGTTTGAAGATTCCACGTCTTCAATTTATAAGCATTAATATTTGTAGTAGGAAAAGTATAAGCATTAATATTTATAGCTGAAATAATCAATCTTAGTCATTAAGTTCGTGTTCATCTGATAGTGTAGGGAGCTCATAATAACATTGAATAATAACAGCTCATGAATTCACATAGAAAATACCATATTTTGAAGGTCACTCTTGCTAATCTCTTTTGATAGATCAAATTCTACATACATGAATCCTTCCAGTTGGTTCTCGAGTTCTTGGAGTTTCCAGTTGCTAGAGTATCGAGATCCTTGTGATACATTTCCTCTTTGCTCTGGGGAAATAAACAAAAGAGTTAATTTCTGAATATTGTGAAACAACGTTAATGGCTGTGGAAAATATCAAGCGAAATTCACCCCAGCAAAATTTCATTTAAACCCTACACAGTAACCATGTTCATAAGTGGTTGACTGACTTCCATCACGTCATTGTCATAGGACAACAAACGGGAGGTTATAAAATACTGCATTGCATACAACGACCACAGGTCAATTACAATTAGCTATGGCGCAATACATTTACAACCTGTCATTCATATACAACATTTAAAAATAATGGCACATACATGTTATCACGTACTCACGGTCGATTTTTTTTCTTTAAAGTTGTTTGCAGATTGAGCATCGATCTTTAGTCGACAACCGACCTTACACGGGAGCTCCTCTATCATGTGAAACTGAAAAGATTATCTTGCGGATATAATCTAACTATAAAATTAAAATTAGCATTCAAATGCAGACAAAGTGCAGATATTAATAACTCTGGTTTTAAAGTAAAGTAGGCCCAATAGGCAGATAAAAGTAACTGGACTAACAAAGTGCAGATATTAATCAAAAAATTTAACCCACCACCCTGAACACACTCCCTTAACACACCCCTTGAAACCAACCACTGAACAAACCCATTCAAAGAAACAAAGACAATACTGAAACCAAAAAAAATTACCTGATCGCATGGTATTGAACCATTGAAACCATGCTAATAGACGACCATAGGAGCGGAGAAGTATGAGTGACTGGTCTTCATCATGTAGAAGCCTAAAAAACGTTGACTTATATTTAAGATTGCTTATTAAGGTGCCGTTACTTATATTAACAGTAAATTAGGTACGATAAGTCAAAAAATGTAGAACTGAGTAACAATAATTTTAAAATAAGCTTGCCAAGAGGTTTGACCAGTCTCAAGGTATACATTACATACGGGAAACACATAAGATCATCTTAAACAACAAAAAATATAGTAATAAAGTTACCTGCATCCGAGTAGTGCTATCAAATCCAACTTAATAAAGGCCGTCCTATCAATTGCAAGCCTATTGGAAGTCCCTGCTTATCGTAACCAACCATGGAAAGCAAAATAATATGTTTGTTAAAATTACTCTTACAGAATGAGTATGTCTCAGGCTCTCAGCTTCTATGGAACTAATCATCCATCCATTAAAAATAGAGGTGCAACTATAAGACAATTTAGGACTTATTGGATATGGTCCTGGTCATTCCGCTTTTGTAGGTCCCATCTATATGAGACAGGTATAAGAATAACTAATGATAGACCAGACCCTCAATAAAATAATGGAGCGTCTCATACTTATAAGGCTAGCACAATTAGTAGAAGATTAAAATGTTATATCAGGAGAAGATTATTGGATTCTAAGTTGAGTATGGTTAATAATGCACCTGTAACCTCAAGATATGATTCACCACAGCTGAGTGCGCGTGAAAATTGTCACCAACACGCTGCAAGCTGCACTAATTAAAAAACAAAGATAGTAATTATTCTTTATACGTTACAGTTATAAAGGGAAAGTGAATACCACCATGGTACTTTAATTAAAAAACAAAGATAGTAAGTATTCTTTATACGTTACAGTTATAAAGGGAAAGTGAATACCACCATGGTACTTTATATTCCTCTAACTGATGAGGACATGATTAACGAGTTAGCAGAAGTATATTTGGAGAACTTAGGGCGTGGTAAGAGAACAAATAATAGCCTTGCTTGAAGACTGAAGTTACTGCAATTTTTTTTTATGATCATGACTTTATTTTTTACTTTCCTTATTTTAGTTATTCTAGAATAATTTGGTTAACTTGTTCCCCAAGTTTGGTTTTCCTTATTTTAGTTATTCTAGAATAATTTGGTTAACTTGTTCCCCAAGTTTGGTTTTCCTATAAATATAGGGCTTGGGTATGTTTTTAGGCATTCCATTATCAATAAATTTCAAGACTTTTAGTCATTAAATCCTTTGTGATTTGTTTAAACCCTTGTTTGGGTTTGTGTTCACGCTTCCGTTCTACGTCAGTTGGCATCAGAGACACGTTGAATCCTGGTGGTAATTGGTTTAGAAAGTTCTACGTCAATTAAACATCTAGAGCTTGTTAGTATCCTAGATGGTGAACGGTGTAGAAGATCCAAAAACCCGTACTGGTGGTGGGGTGCGGTCGATCGAAGACATGGATCGTGCGATCAATGATCTCACAACCAAATTCGAGAGTATGTCCACCGTGCTTAATGAAATCCGATCCGCGATCGGGGGTGGTAATGGTAAACATCCAAATCGTGAGGGTAACGAACATGGTAATTATAGATTCCGTCCTAACAATGATGGTTTCTTAAGAAATCATGCACGTAACCAATCTCCTAAACAAGTTTGGAGACATGACGAAGTTATGTTTTCGGATGAGGAAGGAGAAGAAGAAGCTTTTGATGAATTTGGTGAAGGTCTTAGGGAAGGCAATCCAAGACGAAGGCCTATGGTTAGAAGGAATGTTAATCATCAAGGTTATGGTGAGCGTCAGGGGTATCGGGTTAAAGCTGAGATTCCCAACTTTGTTGGAAATCTTGATATTGAAGCGGTGTTAGATTGGTTGTATGAAGTTGATAAGTTCTTTGACATCATGGATGTTCCCGACTATGAGCAAGTGAAGATTGTGGCTTATAAGTTACGTGGAGGAGCGGGAGCTTGGTGGCAACGAGAACAAGACAACCGTAGAGCACACGGTAGGCGACCCGTGGATACTTGGGCGGTGATGAAAAGGATGATTAAAGGTAGGTTTTTACCCCCGGATATTGAACAAATTTTGTACCAACAATATCATAATTGTGTTCAAGGGAAAAGAACCGTAGCCGAATATACAGGAGAGTTTTTAAGGTTGCAAGCTCGTTGTAATTTAAGGGAGACAGATGAACAAACTGCGGCTAGGTATGTAAGTGGTCTCAATTCTTCAATTCAAGAAAAGTTGAGTTTGATTTCAATTTGGTCCGTGGATCAAGCTCAAAACTTAGCAATGAAGGCGGAAAGAATGACGACTAAAACCGGGGCTGGGTTTAGGCGTGTAACCTTGGAGAGTACAAGTTCTTATGGTGCTAAGCCTAATCAAAATCAATTTGCCCTTCCTAGTACTACTACTTCTACGTCTACGAATTCTAAAGCTAGTGGAAGTGGAGTTGACAAGAGCAAGGAAACTCAACCGGTTAAATCAAATCCTTATGCTAAACCAGTGGGTGATAAGTGTTTTAGGTGTGGTGAACCGGGGCATAGGTCGAATGTTTGTCCCAAGCGGAATACACTTTATACATCAGAAGTTGGGAATGATGGAGTGTTTGGTGACGAGTCGTTTCAAGAAGAAGATGATGTGGAGTACACCGAGCCATTGGATGGAGAATTAGAACAAATTACGTGTGTCATTCAACGGACTTTGTGTTCACCTAAGGTTAGTGATTCTTCGCAACGCAATAAAATTTTTCAAACTAAGTGCTTGGTTAAGGAAAAGATTTGTTCTATTATAATTGATGGAGGAAGTTGCGAGAATTTGGTGTCAAAGGCGTTGGTTAAAGCTTTTAAGCTACCAACCGAGCCTCATCCTAATCCATATCAAATTGGATGGATTAAGAAAGGACCGGCGATTAAGGTGACCGAGATTTGTAAGGTTCCTCTTGCTATTGGGAAACATTACAATGAGATAGTTACTTGTGATGTGGTTGATATGGAGGCATGTCATGTTTTGTTAGGACGACCATGGCAACATGACGTGGATGCTACACACCAAGGTAAATCAAATATGTATTTGTTTAAATGGAGTGGAAAAACTATTGCTATGTTACCTTTAGGTGTTACTTCTCCCGGAAAGAAAGTGGATAACAAGACTTTGGTGACTTTGGTTTCATCACCAAAGGAGTTTCAAGCCGAAAGGAAGGAAACGGGCGTTTCATATGCTTTGGTTGTAAAAGGGGTTGAAGATGGTATGGATAATGTGATTCCGGAAGTAATTAAGCCCGTGCTTGAAGAATTTAGTAAAGTTGTTGCGGATGATACACCGGATTCTTTACCACCGTTGAGGAATATTCAACACCAAATTGACTTGGTTCCCGGAGCTAGTTTGCCTAATCTTCCTCACTATAGGATGAGTCCTAAGGAGTCCGATATCTTGCGTGAAAAGGTTGAAGAGTTGTTGAGAAAAGGGCACATTCAAGAAAGCATTAGTCCTTGTGCGGTTCCGGCGCTTCTTACACCAAAGAAGGATGGAAGTTGGAGGATGTGTGTTGATAGTCGTGCCATTAACAAGATCACGGTAAGGTATCGTTTTCCTATTCCACGTCTCGACGATTTATTAGATCAACTTTCGGGTGCTAAATTGTTTTCTAAGATCGATTTGAGGAGTGGGTACCATCAAATTCGGATTAAACCGGGTGATGAATGGAAGACCGCTTTCAAAACGAAGGATGGGTTGTATGAGTGGCTCGTTATGCCATTTGGGTTGTCTAATGCACCTAGCACTTTTATGCGTTTGATGACTCAAGTTCTTAGGCCATTTATGGGTAAGTTTGTGGTGGTCTATTTTGATGATATTTTGGTCTATAGCCAAACGGAGAAAGAGCACTTGGATCATTTACGGAAGGTTTTAAAGGCTTTAACGGAAAATGAGTTATTTGTTAATTTAAAGAAGTGCACTTTCCTTACTAACAAACTATTGTTTCTTGGTTACATTGTGAGTTCGGATGGGATTCATGTGGATGAAGACAAGGTTAAGGCAGTTAGAGATTGGCCTTCACCCAAGACTTTGACCGAAGTAAGGAGTTTTCATGGATTGGCGACTTTCTACAGGAGATTTGTGAGAAATTTTAGTAGTATAGTGGCGCCAATTACTAACTGCATGAAGAAAGGTCCGTTCAAGTGGACTCAAGAGGCGGAAGAAAGCTTCAAGATTATCAAGGAAAGATTGACAACCGCACCGGTACTTTCTTTACCTAACTTTGATAATGTTTTTGAACTAGAATGTGATGCTTGTGGAACCGGAATTGGAGCCGTTTTGTCACAAGAAGGTAGGCCCGTTGCATTTCATAGTGAGAAGTTGAATGAAGCTCGGCAAAAGTGGTCAACTTATGAACAAGAATTGTATGCGGTTGTTCAAGCTATGAAGAAGTGGGAGCATTATTTGATTCAACGAGAGTTTGTGGTTTATTCGGATCATCAAGCTCTCAAGTATTTTCAAACTCAAAGGCACTTAAACAAGATACATGCACGATGGGCGAGTTTCTTGGAGAAATTTAACTATGTAATCAAGCATAAGTCGGGTGCTAGTAATAAGGTAGCGGATGCATTAAGTAGGAAAACTACTTTATTGGTTACAATTAGCAACGATGTTGTGGGTTTTGAGTCAATCAAGGGGTTGTATGAGAATGATGAAGATTTTCGTAGCACTTGGGAGGAGATTGAAACCAAGCAACATCGAGGTGAGTTTCTTTTGCTTGATGGTTATTTGTTTAAAGGAAATCGTTTGTGTATTCCTAAGACTTCACTTAGGAGTCAATTGATCAAAGAGGTACATGCGGGTGGATTGAGTGCTCATTTAGGTCGTGATAAGACTATTGCTAGTATGGAGAGTCGATTTTATTGGCCTCAATTGAAGAGGGATGTTGGTTCTTTTGTAAGAAGGTGTGTTGTGTGTCAAGAAGGAAAGGGTAAAGCACAAAATACGGGTCTTTACATGCCATTACCTGTACCTGAGAGTCCTTGGGTTGATATTTCTATGGATTTTGTGCTTGGACTTCCTCGTACCCAACGGGGAGTCGATTCCGTGTTTGTTGTTGTTGACAGGTTTTCCAAAATGGCGCATTTCATTCCTTGTAAGAAGACTTCGGATGCGGCGCATATTGCAAGGTTGTTCTTTCAAGAAGTGGTTCGTTTGCATGGAGTTCCAAAGTCAATTACTTCGGATCGCGATAGTAAGTTTCTTGCTCATTTTTGGTTAACACTTTGGAGGCGATTGGGTACATCATTGAATTTTAGTAGTACCGCTCATCCTCAAACGGATGGTCAAACCGAAGTGGTCAATCGTACATTGGGAAATATGATACGTTGTTTGTGTGGAGAAAAGCCTAAGCTTTGGGATGTTTCGTTAGCTCAAGCCGAGTTTGCTTATAATAGTGCGGTTCATAGCTCAACGGGATTTTCACCATTTGACGTTGTTTACAAGACTTCACCAAGACAAGTGGTGGATTTAGTTGATTTGCCGGGAAAGAAGAATGTTCAAGCAAATAAGATGGTGGAAGAGGTTCAAGCTACTCACGAAGTTGTTAGAGCCAAGATTTCCGAATCTAATGCTAAGTACAAAGCTGCCGCGGATAAGCATCGTCGTGTTAAGCTCTTCAAGGTAGGTGATGAGGTGATGGTGTTTCTTCGAAAGGAACGTTTTCCGGTTGGAACTTATAGCAAGCTACAACCAAAGAAATATGGTCCGTATAAGATACTTCGAAAGATTAATGATAATGCTTATGTGGTGGATTTGCCAAATACTATGAGTATTTCGAAGACTTTCAATGTGTCGGATATTTATGAGTTTCACCCCGAAGATGTGATTGAGGGCGAGAACTCGAGGACGAGTTCTTCTAAAGTGGGGAGGAATGATGAGGACATGATTAACGAGTTAGCAGAAGTATATTTGGAGAACTTAGGGCGTGGTAAGAGAACAAATAATAGCCTTGCTTGAAGACTGAAGTTACTGCAATTTTTTTTATGATCATGACTTTATTTTTTATTTTCCTTATTTTAGTTATTCTAGAATAATTTGGTTAACTTGTTCCCCAAGTTTGGTTTTCCTATAAATATAGGGCTTGGGTATGTTTTTAGGCATTCCATTATCAATAAATTTCAAGACTTTTAGTCATTAAATCCTTTGTGATTTGTTTAAACCCTTGTTTGGGTTTGTGGTCACGCTTCCGTTCTACGTCACTAACTTACTGATGCAACTAATGTAGATCAGACGTGGTTGTGCATTAGTTTGAAAAAGTTGTGAATGACTACAAAAAACAGCTTCTTCTACCGATAAAAGGATTCTCATATAATGATCTTATGTATTCTTGTACCATAAAAGCCATATTGAAGACCAACCAAAGAAGAAGCATTGTGAACTTGCAAAAAAAATTCAGAAACTAAATCATAGTTTCCTACAAATTCACACATTCATGCTCAATATTATATAGCTTTATAAACCTTCAAAGAGCCAGGCTACAAAGATTAAATATAACATATTTTAACTTTATTCATCACCAAAATTGTAAAATAATTTAGAGTTACTTACAATACTTACATCTGGATCGGCTTTCATTGTTTTCTTCTTCTGTTCATTACCTTCTGCAATATAAAAACCTCATAGAGCTTTTGATAAATGATATATTAGGGTTTTGAGAAAAATAAATAACCTTACCTTGGCATTGACGTATGATGCATGATACATGTTGAAGAAACATATGAAAATCATAATGACAGAGAATTATGCCTAATCGAAATGCATCGGGAACATAATAAGAAAAGAAAAAAAAATATGCAACTAAAAGAAAAGGGAATTCACATCAAGATAGTAATAAGAAAACAACACAGGCAACCAAAAGAATAGAGAATCGTATGTTTTGTGATGAAATAAGATTATGTTAAAGTTTATAACTAGTTATAATGCCCGCGCACGCGCGGGTTTTTTTTAAAATTTTTTGAATCATATATTTTTATTTATTAAAAAACAAATAATTTAATCTTTGTTTTGTTTGATTTATGATGTTTAATTATAGTTTTTTATTATTAAAGATAATTATTTAAAAATTTTAATCCTATTGTTAATTGCATCTTATCTATATTTTTTGTATTTATCTTCTACTTGTGTTGTGGATAAATATAAAATATTATCTAATAATAAAATAATCTTTTTTTCTAAATAATATTATTACTAAATAAGGTATGGTTTAGTTTTTTTGAAATGGAAAAGTCCCCACTTGGGGTTTTGTTTTATTATATAAAAGATTTTGAAACGATAATTAAGGAATGGTTGCAAACATGTGATGAAGAAAAAAATTATGAAAGAAGTGCAGATACGTATATGCTTTAGGGTTGCCTAAGTTTCAGGGATTTTTCTACTTATCTCATATAATTGGTCGGTAGCGTTTATAGATTTGGTTTTGCAAGATATAATCAAAAAATATGTTGGTCTAGTGATAAGCATGTGTGTTAATGTTACAAACAACCCAAGTTCAATTCTCACCATTGTCATTTTTAAACTTATAATTAATTCCGAAATTTATTTTAATACCTCAAATCCTTGCTTAGGTGGACAAAAATTTCGAAAATTTTAAAAAAAAAAAAAGAAGCAAAAATTGCTTACATGGATACAATGTGATGACATGGCGGCTATGACAATTACATGGCAATGAGGTGGCGTTTTGTTGATTTATCTACGTGTAACGCCTCCTGTTATATATAATATAAAGATATATATATATATATATATANTAACACATGTTGTAATTTTAAGTTTTAGAGGAGATTACAACACGGTATCCTTCAAAGAGGTTTGCTATTCCGAAAGCAAACCTTGTCAGATTATTTAATTCGTATAAGAGTTTAAACGATGAAAATTAACTTTGTGTCACATATATTAAACTACTTTGCTTGTTGCTCATTTTAAACTATTTATATACGTCCATATATATGCATGGAACGTTGTTTAACTTAGTTCTTAAGTTATAACATGTTGCAAAGGGTCCAACAAGTGGTACAGACTCATTTGATTTGTAAAACTTTTTCAAAACAGATTCGTCAAAGTTTTTAAAATCAAGACCCACCATAGCAAACAACGAAGTTGCTCAACTTCTAAATGATAGGGGTAGCAACACTATTGCTCCTAAACTTGAGGACGAGATTTATTATTTTTTTTGGTAAAAGGGTTTCCCCGGTAAATGTATTACACCAAAAATCGTTGAAGTACAAAAGGTGTAGGTGAAGTCATACAACCCAGCCCGTTACATGGGCAATAAGAATGCACCGTAGTGCAACAAACCAAACGGCATGCGAATGAAAAACCAAACTCTTGCACAAGCTACTAACCAAACCACTAATAAATAATGACACATCCATTCTTATTACTAACAAAGAAAGAAGCAGTCGCCAACTTTTTAGACAGCCAATAGCAGGCCAGAGACTCACCAACTGAATAGCCACTCCATCTCCATAGCTTGTGTGAGTAGAAATACCCCGGTTCACTTGAGTCTTAAATCCGACATTGAAGCCAATTCCAAATAGCCTTCGCGGCTAACTTTCATAAAGACGAACAAAGAGTCAATACATGTAGGAGATTTGTAATATGCATTCCATATATCCAAACACATGCACAAGACCAACCAAGGCCTAGAGTATGCATGATCAGACCTCACCCCTCCAGTAACTCACGAACCAATCCAGTCGATCTAATAGATCCAACACAGAAAACGATCAAAACCCTAAATCATAACAATCTAGGGGCTAATACGCATGAAACCATAACAACAGTAAGGGTCTTGATAATAACAGCGGTGGAAACAAGTCGTGCCTCCAATCGAATCCATAAGAACATGATTGGATAAATTAATCAAACAAATCAATCAATCCAAATTTCTAAAACAAAAAGTGATAGGGTGCCAATAGCAGCAAGACGTGCCGTCCCACCACAAAAATCAACCACAAGATAAAGCGGGTGCCAATAAACAAAGCATTTCAACAGTAAACCCATAAAATCCTCAAGAAAACTCAAAACGCAATTGTTTAAGCCCCTAAGAACGATCATAGATGATAGATCTAGGAGTAAGGAACAAGAACAATCGAGTTATATGGAATGAACGGTTAGGGATTTGATGGTGGCCGGAATCTCCTTTTTCTCTCCCAATAACTTTTTGACCGTACGTATTGGAATATTCCATATTTCATATATATCGAGTTTAGAAGAAAGTGTTATATATAATTAAGGATTTAAGTCAAGAAACTATCATTGCATGTAATTTTTTTCATTTCTTTCAAAAAAATATTTTTCATCGGAGTTGAATTAAAAAAAACGTCACGCCTCGCGTCTTAGCACGCTTTTTCACGTCTCATCTCACGCCACGCCTAGAGCCAACGCCTTAATCTATTGTGTAATGTGAATGTCAACTCTCACGCCTTAACGGCGTCTTAACGTCGCCATGTCATGCCTTTTAAAACCCAGATACTAGGTAGTATATACAGTTAATAAATCAAAAGAATAATGTACTATTTCAATCGAATAGGTTAAGACATAAAGTTTTAATAGACAATCACTAACAATAATTATTAAAAACGAGTATTAAAAATGGCGGCTTTGCTTACTCAGAACATATAATATTACCCGACTTACATATATGAATGTACCTATTAAGACAAAGCTATATATCACTTTGATAGTCATCGGAAGTTGATAAGATGTCAAGCTGGCCTGGTGAACATTCATACTCCCAGTACTTCAAATCCTTCAGATCCCACAGAACGCTGGTTGCATTTGCACTACCTAAAGATACGATGTAAGCATGTTAACAAAGTACGTTAACGGACAAAATGAGGCAAGTGAGTTTGTAACAGATAACATACCCTGTCAAGCATTAATGCTTCTACTCCTCCAATTCTCCCTTAGCCCCCACCAATCCACGATTAAATCTAATTATATATTACCATAAACATTACCATGCATGCATATATACATGAAAACTAGTATAGGGAGATATATGTAAACATCTTTCTACTAATATTAAAGATCATATAATACGGAGCTTACCAGAAATACCGCCTATATTAGGAACATCATTGAAACCACCAACCTTAAAGCAATATGTTTTCCCTCTATGAACATAATCTGATATCTCTACTAGCAGCCTGTCCGTCCATGAAATTTGATTGAACATGCAATGGGCATCCTTTTTTTCTGCATCTTTATCCTCCAAATCTTCATCATCTTCATAGACGAAGTCTATACCGCACTCGTTTACCCTATCACTCCCAGACAGAGTGATACATACAACAACTTCGTCCCCATCATCCAATAGATCGCCGCACCTCCAAAGGCTTAACCAGACATAGTCAAACTCTCTCATATTTTCACATTCCACATGTTTTGTAGGAGTGTATTTCCATACCACCAACTTGGTCTTATTATTGACTTCAATGTCCCAAATAATTGAATTTTCAAAATATGCAGTACACGTGTAACACACATTCAGACCACTTATTCTTGAGCCCTTCGGATGTGAAGGTACTCTAAATGATATTTTTGAGCCAATCTCCCGATACTTTAAACATGGAAGTGTTTTCCCTAGAAAATATGTACTGAATATACCAAACTCATACAATACCTGTAGCATACACCATTTATTAGTTTAGGTTTTTTTTTAACATTAGCCTATTAATTAAATACAAAGACAAGAGAAAGGGAAGGAGAGATACCTTTGCGGTGTACACCATTTCTTTATTATCAAGACCCAACTTCATTGCTTCTGAAACTGATTCAATGCCTAGATATCTTAAAAGTTTCTTCTCAACCTTATGTACCAATTCATGCCTAAAACAACCCTCCACTGTGTTGTAAATATGTGGGGTAATATGGGATGGTTATCCTGATAGCAATTAGAAGTCACGAGTATGAACGCTTTCAGATCGATTAAATTGGAGTGGATACCAATTAACGACCGGATAAAATCTAATTGATTCAAGTTTGTGTATTGT
>LBNU01019233.1:63922-102215 GCA_014162995.1 Artemisia annua
CCAAGGTTTGCAACCTTGCTTCACGAACTCGATCAACACCCACATATCTGGTCTTCAAAGCTTCCCAGATTTCTTTGGCCGTGTTGAATTTTGAAACTTGAAAGACAAGTTCTTCTGGAATCGCCTGGAAAAGTAACGCAACTGCCATGTGATCTTGCTTATCAACGACTTGTGTTCCTTCCTTTGGTTCCAGTGCATCAAGTATTCCATGGACTCGGAATACTGCTTTCACTCTTATTGCCCATATGTTATAATTCGTGCTTGTTAACATTGGACATTGAAGAGCCGTTTTGGAATGTTCAATAGGATGTGGTTGACTCGTCTCGCCTACCATCCTTCTTGTGCGTCTTCTGTAAGTTAGAGGTGTTGATTGTTCTTCTTCCAGCCCAAATTACTAGAGCACGATTGATTTACTTCTTGCCTAAGTAAACCAAGTCGATTGTGCCTTGATAAACCCTTGGTCGATCCTTCTAAGTAAACCAAGTCGATTGTGCCTTGATAAACCCTTGGTCGATCCTTGCTTGATAACCCTTGGTCGATCCTTGCTTATGGAACCCTTTGGATCGACCTGCTGATGGTCAACCCCTTGGAACCCTTTGGCTTGGTTTAAAACCTTGCTCTTGATACCAATTCAAGACCCAAGTCTGATCGGTACAGAATCAAACACAACCACACGACACGACAGAAAACAAAAGGCAGAATACTAGAATACGCTCTTTAATATTAATCAGAAAATATAAGCTCAAAAAACTGATAATGAATACACACCCAAACCTAGCTCGTTTGGATTCTTTATATAGGGAATAGAAACTAGCTTTCCTAATCCAACTACAAGTCTAATTAAATAAGATAATCCTTATCTTAAAGCTAAAAATAAGGAATCCTAATTATACTAGAACTTGACTTGTAGTTATCCATAAGCTCGGATCTTCTTAGACTGCACATATGCTCGTGCCTTATGAACTACTCATTAGCTCGAGTAGACATTAGACCAACAAAGACAAGAGAAAGGGAAGGAGAGATACCTTTGCGGTGTACACCATTTCTTTATTATCAAGACCCAACTTCATTGCTTCTGAAACTGATTCAATGCCTAGATATCTTAAAAGTTTCTTCTCAACCTTATGTACCAATTCATGCCTAAAACAACCCTCCACTGCACTCAGATTAGCGCTTTTCTGAGTGTTGAAATGGGTTAAGAGATTTGGTGCTGTTTGCACCTTTTCCAATGACATGTTCTCAGAGGCATCTAGTTCTTTGACTGATTTTGGGACGCCTAGAACTGATTGGAGTTGCGAACAGTTGCTACACTCGAGTATTTCGAGACTGGGTAAGCTTTTGATACAATTTGGTAGTGAACTTATATTATTCCTACTTATATTTAAAGACTTCAATGCTAAAAGATGACTCCAATCGTTTGGGAAAGAACTATCAAAGAGATTGCATTTGGAGACATCAATATTTACCAACAAAGAAGGTAATGAACCTGTATCCAAGCATTGAACCTGCCCAAGAACTCCAAGGTTTGGGCAATTGGACATTTTAAGTGATACAAGTGACATTGGGAAGCATTTTATATCTCTTAACCTTATACAATCACTTATATCCAATAAAGCTAACTTGTCAAGGTACCGAATCGATTCACAGACCTGAGTCAAACTTATACAACCCTCTAAGATCAAACTCTCCAAACTAGGGAGTCCACGAAAATCAGGGGTTTTCGCTAGCTCTAAAGAATAACCAAGGTTAAGCACTTTCAGGGATCCAATTACCTACATGAAAAACCCAAGTGCGAAATAACATTTTCTAGAGGGAAAAAAAAAATGATGATGCTTTCATTTACTTGGATTACACATAGAGGTTTTTCTTTTCGTCCAGATTGGTTTGAGTGGATCTCGGATCCAAAGTGTGCTTGTAACGATATTTTGTAATCTTTTTTTTATTATTTCTAGCTTTTTGCTAGTCTCACTAATATAATTTTAGCCGTTAAAAGAAACATTTTCTAGAAAAAAATAAATCAATGAATAACATTTTCTAGAACATATGTTATATTAACTATCCCATGAATCAGCAACCTTGACCAAAAATGCATACCTTGAACCCGTCCCAAAGTGTTTTTAGTTTGCTGTAACGCATGTCAAGAACGACCAACTTCTCCAAAGGTACGTCGCATGGAATTGATTTTAGGGAAAATCCATGCCAACGGAGCCATCGTAGTTTTTTGGGCAACTTCTTGTAGCTCCCAGAAAATGCAACGTAGTCGAGTTGAAGTAGCATCAAATTCTTCATCTTTTCTAGTGCACCAATTTTCAAGTTTTCTATATTTATATGCTTAGTATTGTGAAGAAAATCTCCGTAGCTACGTTTTCTTGCATTATCAGCTTCCTTGATCATTCGCATATCAAGGATAAGTCCTTCTACCTTTCTCGTACCCTAATTAAGCAATTGAAGAATGTAAACTATGTGGCTAACATGCACAATAAAGTAGTAACGACATTTATAATGACAATGCAGTGCGTACTTCATTATCTTTTAACACATTGAAAGAATCCTCGTGGCGCCACAATCTACTTCGTTTCCCTGGATCCTTTGGTGATTGTTGCCGAACAATTTCATGACCCATCTCCTTGATTAATTGATGCATCATCACATTCCCGTTTTCAATGTAGAGTAGACATCTATCCATTAGGTTCTTGATCCCAACTACAGGGTACAGATCACACTGGGCTAGTAACTTCACTATGAATTCTTTATCCTCACCCACAAAGAAACAAGCAATATGTAGGAATACATCTTTATCATTCGAATCTTCTATTGACTCATAGCTCATTTTTAGAATTTTCTGAATCTCCGGATTAGGAATTGCTTCTAGTTTTCGCATTTCATCTTTCCACACATCAATGTTTTTTCCATATAAAGAAGAACCCAATACTTTAAGAGCCAAAGGAAGACCTCTACAGTGACGAGCTACAAGTTCTGATTCAACAACGTATGGTTTAATAGGCTTATCTTGGTGAAAGGCGTACAAACAAAAGAGCTCAATAGACTCATTGTGATCTAATTCTTTGATAGAATGCAACTTAGGACATATTTTGAAAACATCTAAGAGCCACTGGTGCCTGGTTGTTATGATCACTTTACTTCCAGGATAAAGTTGTTGTGGCCCTAGTAATGCTGTTAATTGCTGCCTTGTTGTAACATTATCTAGGATGAGAAGTATTTTTTTACTGCAGATGGCGTCTCTAATCTTACCGGTTCCCTCGTCAAGAGTCCATATAACTTCTTCCTTTTCACTTCTAAAAATTGTGGAGAGAAGTTGGCTTTGCAAGCGGATTAATCCATTGTAATGACTTGATTGCTCACCGATATCAGCGAGAAAACAGCTAACATCGTATTCATTGGAATTTGAGTTATATATGCATTTAGATATGGTTGTTTTCCCTATGCCTCCCATCCCATGAATGACGAGGAAGACTGCATCAGGTGATGGATCTTGTAACCATAACTCAATCTCAGCAACATTTTCCTTTATTCCCACTAGTTTGTCCTCAATGTACAAGAGCTTGTAGCCAAGTTTCTTTCTTACAACTTTGACAATCTGTCTTATGAATTTGGCCTCATATCTGGAAAGATCAAGTAGAAAAGTTAATGTCTTTTAAATTTGTGACGGTATGTGCATTGTTATTGTATTTATTTTCACAGCAATAAATATCAGAGCCGAAAAGCTAGAGGTAGACTGAAAGATTAGTACTGATCAATTGGTAACTAATCTATTCCCACCATTCTATATAAACATTTCGACCCCTATAGGTTTGTTTTGTCCTCCAATATTTATAGTACTAACTTTTCTTCTAATATATACTTTAGTGTATGAAAAATAAAACTGTCACTACAGAATCTCAAAAGATATTTAGCACTGTTGGACCTTGTAATTGTACAAGTCTTGTATTATGAAGATAATGATAGATGAAGGACCAAATATGTTAAGTAGAAAGTTTATAACCGAATGGTAGTTATTTCGGTTGGTAGTTAAAGTTAGTTATTTCTGTAATTTGGTGAAGGGTTGTGTCGGTTTGGTAGTATCCATTCGAACCATCATGACCATTGGGTCATACCCTTTCAAGTCTATAAATAGTCCAGAACATGTAGTCTGAAATAGTGCGTGTGTCTCATTTCAAAAGAGAGACGCATAGTGTCTTTTGTATAACGATGTAACCCACTGTTACGTTGATGAATGAAATGAATCATCTTCTTGTTAATCTTGTGTAATATGATCCTGGAATATCAAGTGTAGAAGACCTGTGAAAAAACCAATATGGTATCAGAGCCGAAGGTTTTTGCAAGGTTACAAGATGTGATTCAAGTCCGTGATCAAGAAGATCAAGAGACCGAGAAAGGAAGACACCAAGATTGTTGGGGAAGATAGTGCACGATCAGAACCAACGGACATGGACACCAAACGAATTGGTGGAGTTTTGTTGTGATCATTCGCGACAACAAAACAAGAAGAAACCTTTTGTAGAAGCGGTAAGTTTTGTTAAGTTTTGATAACCGACAAAAGGAAGCGAACGTAGGCATCAAACGTATTGGTGGGAGAAAACTTTAAAGAACAATTGTTACAACTCTTGACGTTGAAAGAAGCGTAGAAGCAAGAGTGGAATGGCGCTGAAGAAAAGGAAACTCTTGACGTTGATTGAGAAGCGTAGAAGCAAGAGTAGGACTTTCTTGTGTGTCTGCTATTAACGCAACACTGGAAACAAGAAAGGTTACACATCGTTTAATAGAGAACGAGTGGGAAGGCTTTGTAAAAACCGGTTTGGAAAAGACACAAAGCATTATAAGACGCAGATTCTAGAAGCGCATGAAACGTTGTTGTGAAGGAAAAACGTATACGTAGAACAAAGAAGGAGTACTCAAGAGAAGGAACAAACGAAGGACTGTTTTGTTTCGATGGAACGAAATCAGAAACGAAGTACTGTTTTTGGTTCGGTTTGGTTACCAAGGTATGGTACCAAGTTGTGTGTTAGAAGGTTTGTGATTTCGAGTACGAGATCAAAACAACACACAAGAACAATAACAACGAGAGAAGGAACAAACGAAGGACTGTTTTGTTTCGGAAGAACGAAATCAGAAACGAAGGGATTGTTTTTGGTTCGGTGTGGTTACCAAGGTGTGGTAACAAGATTGTGTGTAGGAAGTTTCTTAGGATTTCAAGCAATCGAGATCAAGAACAACACACAAAAGGAAAAGAAAAGAAAAGTGTAGTGTGGTACAAGAAAGTCTTGGTTTGTTTGTGTCGAATATAAACACAACCAAGAATAACACAAGGAGGCCGTAACTTTTGGTTGAAGATTCAAGGGAAGAATTCGAGACAACAAAGCAAGGAGGCCGTGGAACGTTTTGTTTAGACTCGTTGGCAACAACAACAATTCGACAAGGAAAAGAAAGAAGGAACCGTGGTGTTTTGTTTTTGGTTCGAATCAAAACAGAAACAAGGCAACAAATTCGAAAGTTTTTGTTGAAGGTTGAAGTCGAATAGGATTTGAAAAGGCAACGAGGCAGGAAGAAACAAAAGAAAAAGGCGTTGCTTGTGCAGTTTGATAAGGTATACCGACAGACAAAACAATCAAGGATTGTTTGGAGACGTTTAGCAATACAAGAACAACAACAAATAACGAAAAGGACGGGCTAATCACTCGTTCATAGGAAAATACCGACGGGTATTGAAGAGTTGTTGAAGATACGGTGTAAGATTGAAGAAACACAAGGAAGTATTGTGGTATAACGTTGGAATGGAACAAGCAACAGCAGCAAAAAATCATGGAGACAAGAAGAAGGAAAGAAAAGACACGGAGAAGAACATGAAGACTAGAAGAACAAGACTTAAACAATTAGGGGGGAGAATGTTGGACCTTGTAATTGTACAAGTCTTGTATTATGAAGATAATGATAGATGAAGGACCAAATATGTTAAGTAGAAAGTTTATAACCGAATGGTAGTTATTTCGGTTGGTAGTTAAAGTTAGTTATTTCTGTAATTTGGTAAAGGGTTGTGTCGGTTTGGTAGTATCCATTCGAACCATCATGACCATTGGGTCATACCCTTTCAAGTCTATAAATAGTCCAGAACATGTAGTCTGAAATAGTGCGTGTGTCTCATTTCAAAAGAGAGACGCATAGTGTCTTTTGTATAACGATGTAACCCACTGTTACGTTGATGAATGAAATGAATCATCTTCTTGTTAATCTTGTGTAATATGATCCTGGAATATCAAGTGTAGAAGACCTGTGAAAAAACCAATATGGTATCAGAGCATAAGACATCCTTCTTTTGGAACTTCTCTTCTTGCAACAACCTTCTTTCTTTTCTGCCCAATAGTAACGTGTCCATGATCATCTTCATGTTCTGTTTTTGGGTCTTCATTCTTCAACGCGATATCTTCCTTGACATCTTCTTATTGATCTCGCAAAACCTTCTTCCACAGGTTTCTTCTTCTTCAGGATCGTCTTTAAACCATGGGCTCTGATACCATATTAAGTAGTATGATTCGCGAAACATGAAAACTTAATATGGCATCAGAGCCCATGGTTTAAAGACGATCCTGAAGAAGAAGAAACCAGTGGAAGAAGGTTTTGCGAGATCAATAAGAAGCAGTCAAGGAAGATATCGCGTTGAAGAATGAAGACCCAAAAACAGAACATGAAGATGATCATGGACACGTTACTATTGGGCAGAAAAGAAAGAAGGTTGTTGCAAGAAGAGAAGTTCCAAAAGAAGGATGTCTTATGCAGATGGCAAGAAGAAGACACGGTGAAAAAGATGTACATAAGAATGGTGAAGTTACTATGAGGAAAACAATCCAAGCAAGAAAAGGCAGATGATGTGTCAGCAAAGGAATTGCAGGACCACAGCCTAATGCAGAGATGGATGTTGACATAGAGGAAGAACTTAGAAGCACCGGTAAAGATATGTACAAGGACGATGGATGTTGACATGGAACGAAACAGGAGGCAATTGAACATGATTAGACCAGAAGAAACGAGACTGCAAGTAGGATGAACAAAGGAACAGAGTGAAAAGTATGAAGAATATGATTTCTTGATTAGGGGAGTGAATGTTGGAAGTAAAGTAATCAAGAATCATAAGAAATAAAAGTTGAAGGACTAAAAATGTTAGATAGAAACTTTACAACCGTTTTGTTAGTTAATTCGGTTGGACAAAATGTGAAAGGTTGCANTATGTAATGTAGTTAGGATATGCATGAGTTATATTAGGAAAAGATAATGCATATCATTTAAAGTTTATAGTATATACGTTTCTTGAGAAACAGTATAGGTTAGAGTTCCTTCTATATAAAAGGAACACAAGTTTATGTTTGATGTAACGAACGAGTTTACAAGTTTTCAATATATAATCCATAGAGGATTAAGTGTTCTTAGTATTTTATTGTTTATGCTTGTATTTGTTTTCCGCATTAGAGTACAAGCTTTGGAGATTCTCTATTAGAGTGTTTGTGATTACATAGACACTGCTAACGATCAACGAGAGCTACAAGATCTATCAAGGTTATATAGATTCAACACAAACACTCATACACTAAACCAAACTGTAAACCAAATCTAACTATAGATCAAGAAGATCTAAATACAATACAAATGATGTAAAATAACCCAGAAACCAAGAGAACCAGATGAAGAACTTGTATGTGTGAGGCAGAGAGAATAATGAGAAGAGATTATGAAACCCTAGCTTGGCCTTAAGCTTATATACCCCCATATTACACATAACACCCTGCACAATATAAAACTTACACAAGCAGACCAAAGTTAGCAATAGAAAAAATATAACCAAGAAAACTTACCAAATAAACCCTGGAGTATCATAAGTTTGAAAATGTATATAAATACTTTCAACAATGACAGAGTATTTCCATTTGCCTTATGTTTCATAACTTAGCTTTCATTGACAAATAATTTATGTGAAGCATTTTGATAGCTAGTATGTCAAAATACATACCTATGTACATCCCATCAATGAAAAAATATTCATTTGCAGGCTTCTTTGATTTTATTTTACTGGCTAGCCAGCTAATTGTTGTAACACCAAAAGAATGGTTGCTTGAAACTGAACATTCAAAGAAGTTGGCTGACCCATTGCCATTTATGTTATGTTTCATGACTTCGCTTTCATTGAGAACTTTTGGGAACTTGTCACCCTTTTCTAAACTCAAGAAATTCTTGTCATTTACCTACATTTATTTGGCCCACTATTTAGATATTCAATCATTTGGCTTTATTCTCAATCAAAAAAAAAATCATTTGGCCTGCATCCCTGTTTGAATTGGCTACTATGCGTATCTCATTCTATTATATATTGGTAAAAAATTAATATACCATAAAGCAAAGAGATCTTATTTACCTCTGCAGCATCGAAATTAAGATCAGTCCATACGAGTCATAAAACCGTAAAAGCGAACTCCAGAAAATCAACACAGTTTCAAGTTATCGTTGTTTGATCAACTTTCTGTAGTTGCAAATATTGATCTTCTTCTCTACTATAAGTCCAGTTCTGTGGTTAAAGTTTGTGATAGATGTACTCAACTAAGTGAGTCTTTATCGGAGGCACTAAGTTCATATTACTACCTACTAGCTGGAAAAGTTTCAGAAGACGGGGTTGTGATCAAGGCGTCAACTTTCTGAAGACTCAAGTACGTGAGTATGACACTCGATGATTTTCTCAAACAAGGTACCAAGATTGACCACATTAGGAAACTCGTAGGTGCCTTAGATCAAGTTACAACCAAGTTGGTAACTGTGCAGGTACGTCTTTGACTGTGTGGACTTGTTATATACTACTTATATGTGTTATTGCCTCACACAAGGTTTACAATACATTAAATAGAAAAGACTAATACCAAACCCTACCTATTAAAGGGGCCTAAGCAAGTGGGCCGGGCCAACAGGCCTTATTAGCTAACAAAGGTCACCGACACATGAAATTATAGTTAGGTTCATTAATGAATGGGCGAGCATCAACCGCAGTGGGGGAAGCAATGGTGTATATTGCCCTTCTTTTGATAACATGGATTCATTCCTCCCAAAGGGAAATATCCTTATCCAATTACTCTCCTGTTTCAGCTGACACCGAAATAATACTTTTGAACAAAAAGTTTTGGTTTAACGGGACATTAATATCAAAGCTAAGGAAAGGCGGGTTCATCAAATCGTAGACATAGTCAAGTAACATTAGTGGCTGCATTAATTTGGAAGGCTTTTATCTCCATTGATCAAGTCAAAAGTGGGAGCTTGAGGGATTGCTCGTTAGTTGTTAGCTCCTGCAATGAATATGAGAGGAAAAGCGGGTTCACCAATTTCGGAAAGCTCGTTTGGGAATATATGGGCTCCTTATCCATATCTAGCTTTTGCAAAACGAAACAGAATCCAAATTTGTTGATCTTGTGGCCCTAATAGATTATGCAACAAGAAGCACTGTCGCATGGCTTTCAAAAGCAGGTGGTGAAGAGATATGTAAAAGGACAATAGCTGTTGGACCTTGTAATTGTACAAGTCTTGTATTATGAAGATAATGATAGATGAAGGACCAAATATGTTAAGTATAGAGTTTATAACCGAAAAGTAGTCATTTCGGTTGGTAGTTAAAGTTAGTTATTTCTGTAATTTGATGAAGGGTTGTGTCGGTTTGGTAGTATCCATTCGAACCATCATGACCATTGGGTCATACCCTTTCAAGTCTATAAATAGTCCAGAACATGTAGTCTGAAATAGTGCGTGTGTCTCATTTCAAAAGAGAGACGCATAGTGTCTTTTGTATAATGATGTAACCCACTGTTATGTTGATGAATGAAATGAATCATATCTTGTCAATCTTATGGAAATATGATCCTAGGAATATCAGTATTCTAGAACCTGTGAAAAATCCAATATGGCATCAAGAGCCGAAGGTTGTTGCAAGGTTACAAGATGTGATTCAAGTCTTTGATCAAAAGGATCAAGAGACCGAGAAAAGAAGACACCAAGGATGTTGGGGAAGATAGTGCACAATCAAGAACCAACGGACATGGACACCAAACGAATTGGTGGAGTTTTGTTGTGATCATTCGCGACAACAAAACAAGAAGGAACCTTTTGTAGAAGCGTAAGTTTTGTTAAGTTTTGATAACCGACAAAAGGAAGGGAACGTAGGCATCAAACGTATTGGTGGGAGAAAACTTAGAAGAACAATTGTTACAACTCTTGACGTTGAAAGAAGCGTAAAAGCAAGAGTAGGAAGCGCGAGACATTTTCTTGTGTGTTTGCTATTAACGCAACACTGGAAACAAGAAAAGGATACACATCGTTGGATAGGGAACGAGTGGGAAGGCTTTGTAAAACCGGTTTGGAAAAAGACACAAAGCATTATAAGACGCAGATTCTAGAAGCGCATGAAACGTTGTTGTGAAGGAAAAACGTATACGTAGAACAAAGAAGGAGTACTCAAGAGAAGGAACAAACGAAGGACTGTTTTGTTTCGATGGAACAAAATCAGAAACGAAGGGCTGTTTTTGGTTCGGTTTGGTTACCAAGGCGTGGTACCAAGTTGTGTGTTAGAAGGTTTGTGATTTCGAGTACGAGATCAAAACAACACACAAGAACAACAACAACGAGAGAAGGAACAAACGAAGGACTGTTTTGTTTCGGAAGAACGAAATCAGAAACGAAGGGACTGTTTTTGGTTCGGTGTGGTTACCAAGGTGTGGTAACAAGATTGTGTGTAGGAAGTTTCTTAGGATTTCAAGCAACCGAGATCAAGAACAACACACAAAAGGAAAAGAAAATAAAAGTGTAGCGTGGTACAAGAAAGTGTTGGTTTGTTTGTGTCGAATATAAACACAAACAAGAATAACACAAGGAGGCCGTAACTTTTGGTTGAAGATTCAAGGGACGAGTTCGAGACAACAAAGCAAGGAGGCCGTGGAACGTTTTTGTTTAGACTCGTTGGCAACAACAACAATTCGACAAGGAAAAGAAAGAAGGAACCGTGGTGTTTTGTTTTTGGTTCGAATCAAAACAGAAACAAGGCAACAAATTCGAAAGTTTTTGTTGAAGGTTGAAGTCGAATAGGATTTGAAAAGGCAACGAGGCAGGAAGAAACAAAAGAAAAAGGCGTTGCTTGTGCAGTTTGATAAGGTATACCGAGAGACAAAACAATCAAGGAGACGTTTAGCAATACAAGAACAACAACAAATAACGAAAAGGACGGGCTGATCACTCGTTCATAGGAAAATACCGACGGGTATTGAAGAGTTGTTGAAGATACGGTGTAAGATTGAAGAAACACAAGGAAGTATTGTGGTATAACGTTGGAATGGAACAAGCAACAGCAGCAAAAAATCATGAAGACAAGAAGAAGGAAAGAAAAGACACGGCGAAGAACATGAAGACTAGAAGAACAAGACTTAAACAATTAGGGGGGAGAATGTTGGACCTTGTAATTGTACAAGTCTTGTATTATGAAGATAATGATAGATGAAGGACCAAATATGTTAAGTATAAAGTTTATAACCGAAAAGTAGTCATTTCGGTTGGTAGTTAAAGTTAGTTATTTCTGTAATTTGGTGAAGGGTTGTGTCGGTTTGGTAGTATCCATTCGAACCATCATGACCATTGGGTCATACCCTTTCAAGTCTATAAATAGTCCAGAACATGTAGTCTGAAATAGTGCGTGTGTCTCATTTCAAAAGAGAGACGCATAGTGTCTTTTGTATAACGATGTAACCCACTGTTATGTTGATGAATGAAATGAATCATTTCTTGTCAATCTTATGCAAATATGATCCTGGGAATATCAGTATTCTAGAACCTGTGAAATATCCAATAATAGCAAGTCATGTTGATGTTGGTAAAGAACTAAAGCAAAACAAATTCTGCATTTTCTCAAGTTGTTGTTCGTCCCCGCTATATGAGGCTGATTTTAGTTGGGGTAAGCCCTACTGGGCACGTGGAGCTGGGAGTATAAATTGATGACAAACATGGCAAGGTAATTGAAGCATGGGTGAGTTTGAAGGAGAAACGTATGAGCTTGTTTGAACAAGATCAAGATATCTCATCCTTCACCGCATAAGTGCTTTTAACTTAATCAAACTATAGTCATTCCAACAATTGTTGCATAACTATATCACCTTTTATTTAAACAAAGCTGTAACGATATGAAATTGAAATCTAAATGCTTGGCCAAGTAATATCTGCTTCAATTTGTATTCAGAGAGTATCTAGATATTGATAATGTGCACTTGCTGCAAATTTAATTAACTCTAACACAAGCAGACTACTACAATCAGAGCTAGCGCACCTCATAAATCTAAACAAACATGTCATGTTAGTGGTGTGGGACCTGGCCTTTGTAAATAGATACTACTTGAGGTCAAGATCTATAGACGTAACACGAGTCCAAGGCATGCTATTAATTGACCAGAAAAGATAGTACTTGTGGTCAACAACCAATCCTAGCAAGGACTCATGCTATTAATTTACCATACATTGATAGATTCCAAAACTTCAGGCAGAAATCTTATAACTTGATCAAATGTCATCATGTATAAACTTAGGATGGTGCAGTATTCCCATATAGTATTACAAAGAAATGTTTGGATCATTATCAGTGAAAATAACAGATTTTTCTGAGAACAGACTAAATGACTTCATTATAGGACTTATAAGTCACAAAAGAAATGCAACACATTATAGTGAATTCTGATTACTAAGGATCTGATAACGGCTAAAAATTAGCATATGGAAGTAATTCTGATGTTTGAAGATCACTATAAAATAGACGAAGATATGCGTTTCTTAATCATCATACCATTGTAATTAATAACACTAAATTTATCGCTTATCAAAACTTCAAGTCGGAATAATCATATAACACATCAGATTCATAAAAATAAATAAATAAATAATAATTAAAAAAAAAAAATCCAAACATCTCCTCAAACAACTGATTATTCATTCAATAACTTGATACATTAAAGGTTCACTGTCATCATATTCAAAACCAACATTTATTATATATTTATTAACTGGATCACCATCAAAACTTAAAAACTACATAGATACAGCAGCTGCTAAAAAGCCAACAACTAGTGTTCCAACTGTTACTTCATTCATAACAACTCCATTCGGCGAAGGAGCAGGTGCATATGAATCAAAAGGAGGAAATGCAAACGATGCAGTCACTGGTGAAGGAGGAGTTCCAAAAAGTTCCGACGACGAAGGTGAAACAGGTGGCTCAACAACTGTTAGCGGAGAAAAAGAGGACGGAGAAGGAGTTGGAGACGGTGCCAGAGATTTGGAGGCAGCTGCGGATACAATGACGAATACAAGTGATAAGATTGTGACAGTGAAAGAAGCCATTGTTAAGTAGAATGAAAGGACGGTTTTGGATGATAAGAATGAGAGTTTATGAGGGTTTATATAAGGGATATTATTGGAGGGAAGTGTAGAGTCTTTGATGACCGTTACAGTTGAATATATTAACGGTGATCATGCTGTGGTATAGCAAAGGGACTTAGTTAAATAAATGATGAATAAGTGTTGAATAAATGAGCGAATGTGTTTACTTATTGATGATATGATTGAAACTTAAAATGATAAATTTGTANGTTGGTAAAGAACTAAAGCAAAACAAATTCTGCATTTTCTCAAGTTGTTGTTCGTCCCCGCTATATGAGGCTGATTTTAGTTGGGGTAAGCCCTACTGGGCACGTGGAGCTGGGAGTATAAATTGATGACAAACATGGCAAGGTAATTGAAGCATGGGTGAGTTTGAAGGAGAAACGTATGAGCTTGTTTGAACAAGATCAAGATATCTCATCCTTCACCGCATAAGTGCTTTTAACTTAATCAAACTATAGTCATTCCAACAATTGTTGCATAACTATATCACCTTTTATTTAAACAAAGCTGTAACGATATGAAATTGAAATCTAAATGCTTGGCCAAGTAATATCTGCTTCAATTTGTATTCAGAGAGTATCTAGATATTGATAATGTGCACTTGCTGCAAATTTAATTAACTCTAACTCAAGCAGACTACTACAATCAGAGCTAGCGCACCTCATAAATCTAAACAAACATGTCATGTTAGTGGTGTGGGACCTGGCCTTTGTAAATAGATACTACTTGAGGTCAAGATCTATAGACGTAACACGAGTCCAAGGCATGCTATTAATTGACCAGAAAAGATAGTACTTGTGGTCAACAACCAATCCTAGCAAGGACTCATGCTATTAATTTACCATACATTGATAGATTCCAAAACTTCAGGCAGAAATCTTATAACTTGATCAAATGTCATCATGTATAAACTTAGGATGGTGCAGTATTCCCATATAGTATTACAAAGAAATGTTTGGATCATTATCAGTGAAAATAACAGATTTTTCTGAGAACAGACTAAATGACTTCATTATAGGACTTATAAGTCACAAAAGAAATGCAACACATTATAGTGAATTCTGATTACTAAGGATCTGATAACGGCTAAAAATTAGCATATGGAAGTAATTCTGATGTTTGAAGATCACTATAAAATAGACGAAGATATGCGTTTCTTAATCATCATACCATTGTAATTAATAACACTAAATTTATCGCTTATCAAAACTTCAAGTCGGAATAATCATATAACACATCAGATTCATAAAAATAAATAAATAAATAATAATTAAAAAAAAAAAATCCAAACATCTCCTCAAACAACTGATTATTCATTCAATAACTTGATACATTAAAGGTTCACTGTCATCATATTCAAAACCAACATTTATTATATATTTATTAACTGGATCACCATCAAAACTTAAAAACTACATAGATACAGCAGCTGCTAAAAAGCCAACAACTAGTGTTCCAACTGTTACTTCATTCATAACAACTCCATTCGGCGAAGGAGCAGGTGCATATGAATCAAAAGGAGGAAATGCAAACGATGCAGTCACTGGTGAAGGAGGAGTTCCAAAAAGTTCCGACGACGAAGGTGAAACAGGTGGCTCAACAACTGTTAGCGGAGAAAAAGAGGACGGAGAAGGAGTTGGAGACGGTGCCAGAGATTTGGAGGCAGCTGCGGATACAATGACGAATACAAGTGATAAGATTGTGACAGTGAAAGAAGCCATTGTTAAGTAGAATGAAAGGACGGTTTTGGATGATAAGAATGAGAGTTTGTGAGGGTTTATATAAGGGATATTATTGGAGGGAAGTGTAGAGTCTTTGATGACCGTTACAGTTGAATATATTAACGGTGATCATGCTGTGGTATAGCAAAGGGACTTGGTTAAATAAATGATGAATAAGTGTTGAATAAATGAGCGAATGTGTTTACTTATTGATGATATGATTGAAACTTAAAATGATAAATTTGTAGATTTGGTTTTATGTTAGCTATGCAGTACGACTAGGGAAATTTGATGAAAGGAGCTTTATTATGTACACTTTCTAATTCAAGTGTTATAAATTTATTTTTATGCTCTAAAGTAAAAAACAACAAGACTATCATTTCTCTCTCCATATCTTTATCGGGCAAGGAGATTGAGTAGTGCTAGACTCACAAAAAAAACTTCCACAAAAAGTATTGATAAAATGAGTTGTCATTGTTTGATTGGTTTAATATAAAGAAGAAAAAGAAACTATAGCCAAATACACCAATCAAACAATGCCAACGCATTTTGTGAATGTGTTTTGTAGAAGTTTTTTTGTGGGTCTAACACTACTCCGGGGAATTTGATGAAAGGAGCTTTATTATGTACACTTTCTCATTTAAGTGTTTTAAAAGTACAATTTTTTTTAATTTTTACGCTCTAAAATCAAAAACAACAAGACTATCATTTCTCTCTCTATATCTTTATTGGGTAAAGAGACTCTACCCGGTAAAATATATTACTCCAAAAAAGCAGTTAAGTACAAAGGAATGTAGTTGAAATACTACATTAACCTTAAACAACCGATTGAACAGCCATTATATCATTCATGATAGACAATAAATGATCCAACTAGCTACACACAACTAGAAAACCAAAACAAAACCAAGCATAAACTAAGACATATTAACCTTTATGTTAACTATTGGAAAACAATCTATCCATGTCTAATGTCATGCATGGCAGCATCGTTTAATTGGGCTACAGATAGGCCATAATCATCAAAGTAATTATCATCATAATCATTGCAATCGCATGTACCATCTTTCCAATGTTCCAAAAGACTCCTCTTGTTCCCTTCACCACCGAAATAATTAGTCTCGTTACGATTTTCCAGAACTTCATGGTTGTCGCTATCAGAAACAACCATATTGCCCACCTTTGAGAATGGGTTACCACATTCGTGAAGAAGTAGACGTAGAGGAACTGACAAAATTCCTAAAAAATCTATCGATATAGTCTCAACGATGTCACACTCACCCTTGGTATCAAAATTCTACCTTGATCGGGAGTTCTGGATGATTAAAGTAGTCAAAATGTATATTTAGGTTCTAGAGAGAGAAACTAGAGAGAGAGAGGTGTTAGAAAGAAATGAAGTTTATTAAGTGAATGATTAACTCTTGCACACCCCACACGTAGACACGATAATAGAATACATAAATGATCAAACAAAATTTTTTATTGATTAACAAGTGTTATAAGATCATAGCCTGATTTTTCACTTGATTACATTGCAAAATAAAGTCTGCAAAATCCTGGAAAATTCGTCTCTAAACGATAACTCCTGAATGTTTCTTGGAAAGATGAAACCTAGGCTTGCATATATACATTTTTTGGGGTCAAACGACTTTAGGTGGTACCCAAACGGTGTCAACTGTCAAGTGTCAGTTAGCAATTTAGATCGGTTCATAAACCAACAGCCAGATGGCGTCAAAGGTGCTCGAGTGTAGCTGTGTCGTGTTCTTCTTTAGACGATGTCACATTCATAATTTACCAAGTGTGACGACGACTTCACTTTTTGTGACGACGTCTGCCATCTTTTGCAAAATACACAACTCTCTGGAATGGCCGTCGCTTTATACCAGACCGTGTCTAATGGCCATATCTTTAAACGAGGCCGTTTGGTTGAACCATACATCGTCTAGCCACATGTCCAAAGTTGTAATCTTCATTTTTTCATCTTTTTGGCCTATTTCTAGCATAACTTCCCTTTTGTTTCCAGAATCATCAACAACCCGCATTTATCAATAATCGGGTAAGTAAACTAGGAAAACAAGTTAAAAAAACCATGTAAAACAATTACAAATGCCCCAAAAATTAGTGCATTTTAGGCCTCATCACAAACCTTTAAGCTTCCAATTCCTAGACCAAGCAATCCAAGGTATTGTGTTGTCTTCAATAGATTACCCCCCCCCCAAGAATGTTTGTCTACTACTTTCACTCATTTTACCTTTATTTTCCTTCACAAATAAAAACATACATTTTAATTACCATCAAATATTACAATCTCAATATTCAAAGGAAAAAAAAATGACATGTTGTCAGAATTTTCAGCTCGTCGTCACGACGGGGAGTTTGGCAACTGTGAGGAACGGCGAGCACCAAATGGTGTAGTGAAGAGGAACGGCTCGCCGTTGACGGCTCCACGTCGGCCGGCGAAGCCTCCCTCTTCATCTACACCTAATGCTCTTATGTACACTTTCTCATTCAAGTGTTTTAAAAGTACAATTTTTTTTATTTTTATGCTCTAAAATAAAAAACAACAAGACTATCATTTCTCTCTCCATATCTTTATCGGGCAAAGAGATTGAGTAGTGCTAGACTCACAAAAAAAACTTCCACAAAAAGTATTCATAAAATGAGTTGTCATTGTTTGATTGGTTTAATATAAAGAAGAAAAATAAACTATAGCCAAATACACCAATCAAACAATGCCAACGCATTTTGTGAATGTGTTTTGTAGAAGTTTTTTTGTGGGTCTAGCACTACTCTGGGGAATTTGATGAAACGAGCTTTATTATGTACACTTTCTCATTTAAGTGTTTTCAAAGTACAATTTTTTTAATTTTTATGCTCTAAAATCAAAAACAACAAGACTATCATTTCTCTCTCTATATCTTTATTGGGTAAAGAGACTCTACCCGGTAAAATATATTACTCCAAAAAAGCAGTTAGTTACAAAGGAATGTAGTTGAAATACTACATTAACCTTAAACAACCGATTGAACAGCCATTATATCATTCATGATAGACAATAAATGATCAAACTAGCTACACACAACTAGAAAACCAAAACAAAACCAAGCATAAACTAAGACATATCAACCTTTATGTTAACTATTGGAAAACAATCTATCCAAGTCTAATGTCATGCATGGCAGCATCGTTTAATTGGGCTGCAGATAGGCCATAATCATCAAAGTAATTATCATCATAATCATTGCAATCGCATGTACCATCTTTCCAATGTTCCAAAAGACTCCTCTTGTTCCCTTCACCACCGAAATAATTAGTCTCGTTACGATTTTCCAGAACTTCATGGTTGTCGCTATCAGAAACAACCACATTGCCCACCTTCGAGAATGGGTTA
Source organism: Artemisia annua (assembly GCA_014162995.1). Lineage (NCBI taxonomy): Eukaryota > Viridiplantae > Streptophyta > Magnoliopsida > Asterales > Asteraceae > Artemisia > Artemisia annua. The sequence continues at coordinate 82,487 of LBNU01019233.1, forward strand.
CCACATTCGTGAAGAAGTAGACATAGAGGAACTGACAAAATTCCTAACAAATCTATCGATATAGTCTCAACGATGTCACACTCACCCTTGGTATCAAAATTCTACCTTGATCAGGAGTTCTGGATGATTAAAGTAGTCAAAATGTATATTTAGGTTCTAGAGAGAGAAACTAGAGAGAGAGTTGTTAGAAAGAAATGAAGTTTATTAAGTGAATGATTAACTCTTGCACACCCCACAGGTAGACACGATAATAGAATACATAAATGATCAAACAAAAATTTTTATTGATTAACAAGTGTTATAAGATCATAGCCTGATTTTTCACTTGATTACATTGCAAAATAAAGTCTGCAAAATCCTGAAAATTCGTCTCTAAAACCATAACTCCTGAATGTTTCTTGGAAAGATGAAACCTAGGCTTGCATATATACATTTTTTGGGGTCAAACGACTTCGGGTGGTACCCAAACGGTGTCAAGTAGGGATGGCAAAAGCACCCGAAACCGATGGAGAAAATCGAAACCCTAACCGGTTGGGTCAGGTTCGGGTGCGGATTGGCGGGTTTGGATGTGGGTTTGGGTATTCATATATTTTTTTAGTCGGGTACGGGTTCGGGTACGGGTTTTAGTAATATCCGCCTGATTACCCGTACCCGTATCCGTTTACCCGAATCCAAACCCGCTTTATTAGTATTCTAATGAATTAGAGTATATATATATTATATATATAATTTCTTTCATTATAATTTTTATATTAAATATCTCTATTATCTAACACATTTAGATATTGTACATGAATCATTCGAAAGCGTTAATTGCTTTATACGATATTCATATCCTTTAAGTTTAGAAAAATTGAATATATTATATGCTGTGTTGCTTTGTTATGTCGATGGGTTTTAGTGTGACTTTAATTTCATATCTTCCATTTTGTTCATCGAATATTTGGTTGTGGATGCCCGAAACCCGCGGGGATACCCGAAAAACCGATGGGTAATATTAACCGGGTACCCAATGGGTAATGGGGCGGGTACGGGTCTGGGTACTATAAACGGGTTCGGGTTCGGGTACGGGTACATTAGAACCCAACCTAAACCCGACCCGTTGCCATCCCTAGAGTCAAGTGTCAGTTAGCATTTTAGATCGGTTCATAAACCAACAGCCAGATGACGTCAAAGGTGCTCGAGTGTGGCTGTGTCGTGTTCTTCTTTAGACGATGTCACATTCATAATTTACCAAGTGTGACGACGACTTCACTTTTTGTGACGACGTCTGCCATCTTTTGCAAAATACACAACTCTCTGGAATGGTCATCGCTTTATACTAGACCGTATCTAATGGCCATATCTTTAAACGAGGCCGTTTGGTTGAGCCATACATCGTCTAGCCACATGTCCAAAGTTGTAATCTTCATTTTTTCATCTTTTTGGTCGATTTCTAGCATAACTTCCCTTTTGTTTCCGGAATCATCAACAACCCGCATTTATCAACAATCGGGTAAGTAAACTAGGAAAACAAGTTAAAAAAACCATGTAAAACAATTACAAATGCCCCAAAAGTTAGTGCATTTTAGGCCTCATCACAAACCTTTAAGCTTCCAATTCCTAGACCAAGCAATCCAAGGTATTGTGTTGTCTTCAATAGATTACCCCCCCCCCCTCCAAGAATGTTTGTCTACTACTTTCAAGGTTCGTTACGATGGTTTTGGGTGCTCTGAAAGAAGACAAGTAATAAACTCCAAGATTTCCAAGAACGGATTTAATAACTATATTTTCTTGTATCTGTTTTTTTTCTCTCTTTTGGGCTTCTCCTTGTAGCCATTTTCTAATTTATTTCCGGCCTTTCCAAAAGAAAAAGTATCCCCCCCTCTCAAAAAAGAGAGAGGTCTTGCTTTAAGTAGATAGTCTTTTTGAGAAAGCGTTCTACAATTGGGGTCAGTTTGAACATCTCAACATATTAGCTACAATCAGAAGTCCCAGAAATACATGGGAAATGATGGTTGACAACTAATGTCAACGGCTAAAGAGTTTACTTCACTAGTTGGCTGTTACTTTTATTGAAGTTAACTTTGAGCCCAGAAGCTAAATGAAAACAAGTGAGGATTCGAGAAATGATTTTAGCTTACGAAGAGATCCCAATCACCAGGATTATTGCATAATCTGCAAATTGAAGATGATACATGTGAATTTTATCGTTTCCATCTTCAATTCCTTTAAAGATGTTTTTATTTTTTTGCTTGGAAAAATGAGTGGTGATACAATCACAAAACAACTTTAACAAAAAAAGTCCCACAAAAGGAGGTGGCACTTCATCATTGGCTTATAAATGGAAAAAGAGAGAAGCTATAAAAAATTACACCAATGATGAAGTGTCAGCTCCTTTTGTGGGCTTCTTTGTGAAAGTTGTTTTGTGGTTGTATCACCACTCTTCAAAAATACGACGTTTAAAGCTTGAATCCTTTTGTTGGTGATCCCTTGGTTAAGACCGAAGCATATGTCGATCTAAGACAAGAGGTAACCCATTTCATCCAATTTGGACTAAACCCCATTTGATTCATGAATGAAGTGAGGTAGGACCAAATTAATGAATCAAAGGCTTTTTTGAAGTCAAACTTTGAGGAGAATGATGCATTTTTTGTACTTCTTGACCCATGAAATAATTTCGTTAACCATCAACGGGCCATCAATAATGTGTATAAAAATGCCAATTGCACATTACCCTCTGATGAGGAAACAATGGGAGCTAACCGGTTGGCTAAATGTTTTGCAATGACACCCTATTAGACTAGTGGGTCTAAGTCGGTTACATGGATATGGTTATCAATCTTTGCAACAAGGGTGATGAATGAAGAATTGCAACCATGAGGGATGTAAGCCGTCTTTTCAAATTCTTTGACATAAGAGATGATATCCTTAACAAGGAGGTCCAACTAGTTTTTAATGAATTTAAAAGTGGATCATTCGGTTCGGAAGCTTGTCACCACCGCAATTCCAAACTGCATCTCTTATTTCTTCGGTTGTGAAGGGTTTATTAAAAAGGAGCTAGTCATTTAAGGAATTCTTTTGAAAAGGTTGCTTGTAAAGGAAGGTCGTGAGGCGTCAATCTCCTTATATTTTGACTCAAAGAACGTAAAGACGTGATTTTTTCAGAGGATGGATCTTTAGTCCAAGTACCATGGATATTAAGACCATAGATTCTTGAGCGGTTTATATAGTTGTTTATTATACCATGAAAGAATTTAAAATTTTCGTCACCTTCAAGGTTCCATCTAACCTTGGATGTTTGTTTTAGATCTTTGATTTTGAGATGTTCAATTCGAGTAAGTTCTTTCACAAGGTTAATTCTAGTATCACTTAAAAGGATGGACAGTGAAGCAGTTTTCACTTTGTTGTCGAGTGAGTCAAAGTTTATTTCGAAGATCATTGGCAATATGTTTGGCACCAAATTTTTATACCTTTTCTAAGGTTTTGTAGTTTGATTTTGAAGGTAACAGCCATGCACGAGGGCCCATCAATATGTTGGTTGGACCAATTTGCAGTGGCGAAGGTGAGGAATTCCTTATGGGCAAGCCATAAGTTGTGGAACTTAAAGGGTATGGGTCCAAAGTCATCACAGTAATTAGTATAAAGAATTGGAGAATGGCGGTGAATTCACGAGTCAATGACGTACATGAATTTGGCCAACGATTTAAAAACTGGTTCGAGACAAGTATTCTAACAAGTTTACTTAGCTTGGTGCCAATATTTAATTTCATACGTGTGAAACGTACGTTTACCTCCAAGAGCTTCAAATGAGTAAATAACATTCCTTAATAGGTCAATTGAGTAAATAATATGTCATAAATAGTTCAAATGAGTAAATAACATACTACAAGAAATAACAGGTTATTACAATAACAGGTTATTGTAATAAATTATTAAATTAATAAAACAACATATCTCGCTAAGTCCAGGAAAATACATCCTTGATCTCTTAGCCATAAACACGCCCTTACAACACATTAGTGGAAAACTTGTGATGCAATAACAATTCTCTCTCTCTCTCTCTCTCAGCTAAGAAATGATACTTTCGGTCTCTATGCCATAAACGTGCCCCATCCTCGTTCCCTTGGTCTCAAGATATCGCTTGTTGTGTTTCGTAATGGGAGTTAAAACAGGAACTCTGTCGGTAATTTGTATGCCATATCCCTTGAGTCCATCACACTTCGCTGGGTTGTTTGTCATCAGTTTTATCGTTCTAACTCCCAAATCCTTCAATATCTGATGCAAATTTTGAAAACAAAAATACTAATAAATCATAAGTGGAAATTCATTTCATGCTACAAAAAAAAGTTATATTTGTTTACGTCTCGTATTTGTTGTTAATAGTAACTAATCTTTCAATATCTGAACACGAATTTTGAAAACAGAAATAGTAACTAACAGATTAAAGCCATCATAAATGGAAATTTATTTACGCTACACAAGAATTATAGTATTAGTTTCTGTTTTGGGATATCTGCTGTTAATTGTAACACTAATCTTTCAATATTTCAACACAAAATTGAAAATAAAAATAGTAATAAGTGGAGTAAGAAATTTATTTATATGCTACGTATACTTTGCATCATTCACAATGTTAACTACATTTTGATTTTTTTAGAAGTATTTGATACATTTATTTCATTAACTATATTTTGAAGAGCAAGAATTCAAAGTGAAAATATTAAGTATCTCTGTTCGCAAAAAAAGAAAATGTATTATTCCTAGCTACTAGAGGTGTTTGTTTAAGCTTATATGTGGGCTTAGGAGCTTATTTGAATTCGGCTTTTATTATATAACCTCAATTTTCTGGCTTGTTTTTGGACTTACAAATTTATTTAAGTTTATTATATCATGATAAACTTATATAAGCCCACAAGTTTCAAAATAAGCTGAAAAATTTAAGCTTATGAATTATAAGCGAAAAACAAATAATTTCATAAGTCACATATAAGCTTAAATTAAACAAACACCCCCTAGATTAACACCTAATATTTTTTTCTAAAGAAATGAAGGCTCGTATAGTAGTAAATGCAAAGGAAGCAAAATTATCGTCAAATAAAGACGAAATTATATCTTATACGATATTTTGGAAATTATAAAATATGACTTGACACATAACTTTAGTAAAAAATCCTATTATTTATCGTATATCTAGACTACCTTTCATTAATTTTAAGAACAAATTATTGATTGTAATAATTATTCAATATCATCCAAATTTAGTAAAGTTGTATGTATGGAATATCCGTCGGGTAAAACTGTTCGTAAATATATGTATATGAATACCTAAAAATTTGAAATGAAATTATTTAAATGTAAGGATATCCGAATTTCCAGATTTAGTAATAAGATATAAGCTTTTTAAAAATTTGGATATATTCTGACATACAACTAACTCCAAATCCTTATAAGACAACCAATTATTTTCATGGTATGATCACATAGATTCATGTTTAGAAACTAGAAATAAATTCGTGTTTACCTGTGCTCCGATGCCATAATCCCTCGAATCAACAGGCAGACCAAGGTCTTCATTGGCTTGAACAGTATCACGACCATCATCTTGTAAATTGTAAGCACGAAGCTTGGAACCTAACCCGATTCCCCTTCCTTCGTGACCTTTAAGATAAACCACCACTCCTTGTCCAGCCTCTTCGATTTGTTGCATTGCAAGTGCCAACTGGTTCCCACAATCACATCTACTGGACTTAAATATGTCGCCCGTTAAGCATTCTGAATGGACTCTAACAAGTACATCCTTCCCGTCCCCAATCTCACCCTGTAATCGATCAAACGCAAAATATCATTTATCAATTAAATTTGATCTCAAAAAATAAATAAGAATGAGGTTTCTAATCATATTGATATTTGCCACCTTGACCATTGCGACATGCTCGAGTCCATCTGACATTGATTTATAACAATAGGTAACAAATGACCCCCATGCAGTGGGTAGTCTGGCAGATGAAATACGCTTCACTATTTTTTCGGGCTTCCTTTTGTACCTGCTAAGTCGAACCATGTTAATGAATTCGATCTTTTGCTTCACACACACAAATTAAATAATAAGTTGTAATTTGTATAGGAAACTTACAGTGACAAAGCCACGGCTAAACAACTAACAACAAACGATCCGATGGCCACTTCGTTCAGAATTAGGCCATTTTGTGCTGGAGCAGGTAACGTAGTACGAGAAGCTGACGAAGATGATAAATCGAGAGCCGATCCTATCAGCAAAGCAATGAGCACCATGTTGAAAGTGTTAGACATCATTGCAAAGGGACACGTAGTCAAGAACAATGTGAGGGTTTATATATAAAATATATTAGGGTTACTAGCGAGATGTAACAAGTGAGAACTATATATGGAACTTGCCCGTTTCAAATAAATATTAACCTTCAGATCATGGGTGATCGTACGGTTCCCGAAGTGGATATGATAAAAATAGTAGCTGAGATATTTGCACTTACATAATAACTTAAAGAATATATGGCAACATGTGGTTTTTCTTTTTAATGATGAGCATGCCAAATGGTTAAAACGAGCAAGTTGGCTACGGCGCATTGCAGCGGAGCTTTTCAAATGCCATTTATAATTATCTTATAATTATCTGATAATTTCGATGAAGCATATAACTTTAGCTTGAAAATTACAATTCTTTATCCTTGTGAATATCTGAACAGAAACAAAAAATAGGCAAAAATAATTGTAAGAAATAAAATTAATACAATTTTAAAAACAAATCGATTAAATTTAATAGCATAAATTTCGTACATGAAAACGTTAATCGAACCTAAAATTTATCAAGAACTATTGAGTGTGCTCGATATAATCTTAAAGCACTACGCTGTGAAGCCTAAGATTATATCAAGCACCTGAGCACTTTGCGAGAATCCGTAGATTAAATTAACATTTTCAATTACAACAATGAAAATGCACGAAACATAAAAAAGTGTCTTCGAGAGTGTAAACAGATACACCAACTCATGATGGATACAGTTATGATTGTATTGAGGCCTCTGATAAAGTCAGATTGTTCATTTCTTTTTGCTTCTAGGAATTGGACCAATTGTAAATAAAGTTTTCTCATCATAATGGGTGATTTCATTGAAAGGCCTCTAGGAACTGCACCAACTATAAATAAAGTCTTCTCACCATAATGGATGCTTGCATTGAAAAGCTGGATAAAATAGGAGGGGAAGCAGAAGAACAATATTGTACAATGCACTCTACTGAAAAGCGGGATAAAATGGGATGGGAAGCAGGAGGTAAAGGCATCAGGACCAAGCAAAAGATGCTGAAAATATGTCCGGTTAGTGGATTAATGGAGATTATAATGTAGTTTAATATATATCACGTGAAGTATAGACTGGCATCAAACCCAAATACTCCTAAAACAACAGCCAACACTGTTTGCATCCCAAATTAAGGATGGTAATTCCATAACAAAAGCTTCCATTTTAGCATTCATAACACCTACAAAATGACAACATTACTTATCCATTAGGTAATGTAAGAAACGAAAGTATCTGCTAGTTGTAAAAAATTTAAAATTTAGAAAGTTATACTAACCATGAAGATCTTCAGGACTCTGCAGTGGTTCTCAAATGTCCAAAATTGCGTTGTTTTAAGCTCCTTCAAATTTTCCCTTACATCCTCCCCATAACTACACCGTTTTAATCATCTCTAAAACTCTTTCACAAAAACTGTGTCGTTTTGATGCCACCATCTTCTTCATCCATCGATATCTCCATGAAGCTCCATCTTGATTCCACTAAATATCATTATTATATGTATAATCCTCATACATATCCATNTCATTCTGGTCTTTTCTACAACTTTTTCATTCCGGGGTTCTCATACGTTTTTGTCTGTTTTGTACGTTTTTGTCTTGTTTTCTATGTTTTCGCCCGTTTCATATATTTTCCCCGTTCTTTTTACGCTTTCACCGTTTTGTCCGTTTTCATACGTTTTTGTGTTCTTCATAGCGTGTTTTCGGTCCGCTTTCCTTACGTTTTCACCCGGTTAAACGTTCTATTTTATACGTTTTCATGATGTTTTCTACATTTTTCGTTCGTTTTTAATACGTTTTCGTCAATTTCATAGTTTTCGATTCCACTTAATACGTTTTTCGTTCGTTTTCGTCCATTTTTTCATACGTCCTTCGTCCGTTTTCATACCGTGTTTTTACGTTATTCTTCGTCTTTCATTACATATTCGTCTGGTTTTCTTACGTTTTCGGTCGTTCTTATACGTTTTTGTTCGTTTTCATCTGTTTTCTTTCGTTTACGTCCATTTTTCAAATATTTTTGTCCTTTTCATACATGTTTTAACACTTTCACACGTTTTCTTCCGTTTTCATACATTTTCGTTCGTTTTCTTACGTTTTTGTCCATTTATTCATTCGTTTTCGTTCGTTTTTAAATGTTTTAGGCAATTTTAAGACGTTTTCATATGTTTCTAAATATCACAAGTGATATTCTGAATATCACAAATTATATTCTGAATATCACAAGTTATATTCTGTGATATTCTAAATATCACAAGTTATATTCTGAATATTACAAGTGATATTCTGTGATATTCAGAATATCACAAGTGATATTCTGAATATCACAAGTGATTTTCTGTGATATGCAAAATATCACAAGTGATACTATGAGTACCACAAATGATATTCTGGATATTATAAGTAATATTCTGTGATATTCAAAGTATCACAAGTGATATTCTGAATATCACAAGTGATATTCTTAATATCACAAGTGATTTTCTATGATATGTAGAATATCACAAGTGATACTATGAGTACCACAAATGATATTCTTGATATTATAAGTAATATTCTGTGATATTCAAAGTATCACAAGTGATATTCTGAATATCATAAGTGATTTTCTGAATTTGAAAAATGATTTTCAACAAATGTTTCGTAACATGAAAATCACAAGTGATATTCAGAAAATCACAAGTGATAGATATTCAGAAAATCACAAGTGATATTGATAATATCACCATTGATATTCAGAAAAACACAAGAGATATTATGAATATCAATTGTGATATTCGTAAACGTATAAAAACGGTCGAAAATGTAAAAAAAAAATGGACTGATACGAATGAAAACGGACGAAGTATGAAAACCAACGGAAATATAAAAAAATCACAAGTGCAATTCAGAATATCACAAGTGATATTCAGAAAATCACAAGTTATATTCTAGATATCAATGAATATCACTTGTGATATTCAGAAACGTAAGAAAATGGACGAAAATGTAAGAAAACGGACGAATACGTATGAAAACAGATAAAAACGTATGAAAGCGTTAAAAACACGTATGAAAATGGACAAAACGTATGAAAAATGGACGAAAACGAAAGAGTACGGATGAAAACATTTCTGAATATCACAAGTGATATTCTGTTATATTCAGAAGATATTCTGAATATCACAAGTGATTTTCTGTGATATGTAGAATATCACAAGTGATACTATAAGTAGCATAAATGATATTATGGATATTATAAGTAATATTCTGTGATATTCAAAGTATCACAAGTGATATTCTGAATATAACAAGTGATATTGTAAATATCACAAATGATTTTCTGTGATATGCAGAATATCACAAGTGATACTATGAGTACCACAAATGATATTCTGGATATTATAAGTAATATCCTGTGATATTCAAAGTATCACAAGTGATATTTTGAATATCATAAGTGATTTTCTGAATTTGACAAGTGATTTTCAACAAATATTTTGTAACATGAAAATCACAAGTGATATTCAGAAAATCACAAGTGATATTTATAATATCACCATTGATATTCAGAAAAATACAAGTGATATTCTGAATATCATTTGTGATATTCATAAACGTATAAAAACGGTCCAAAAAGTAAAAAAAAAAAAAAAGAAAAGAAAAAAGAAAAAAAAAGGACTAATACGTACGAAAACGGACGAAGTATGAAAACGGACGAAAACATAAAAAAACACAAGTGCAATTCAGAATATCACAAGTGATATTCAGAAAATCACAAGTCATATTCTAGATATCACTGAATATCACTTGTGATATTCAGAAACGTAAGAAAATGGACGAAAATGTAAAAAAACGGACGAATAAGTATGAAAACTAACAAAAACGTATGAAAGCGTAAAAACACGTATGAAAAACGGACAAAAAAGTATGAAAAATGGAGGAAGACGAAAGGTTATGGACGAAAACGTTTCTGAATATCACAAGCGATATTCTGTTATATTCAGAATATCACAAGTGATATTCTGAATATCACAAATGATTTTCAGTGATATGCAGAATATCACAAGTGATACTATGAGTACCACAAATGATATTCTGGATATTTTAAGTAATATTCTGTGATATTCAAAGTATCACAAGTGATATTTTGAATATCATAAGTGATTTTCTGAATTTGACAAGTGATTTTCAACAAATATTTTGTAACATGAAAATCACAAGTGATATTCAGAAAATCACAAGTGATATTTATAATATCACCATTGATATTCAGAAAAATACAAGTGATATTCTGAATATCATTTGTGATATTCATAAACGTATAAAAACGGTCCAAAAAGTAAAAAAAAAAAAAAAGAAAAGAAAAAAGAAAAAAAAAGGACTAATACGTACGAAAACGGACGAAGTATGAAAACGGACGAAAACATAAAAAAACACAAGTGCAATTCAGAATATCACAAGTGATATTCAGAAAATCACAAGTCATATTCTAGATATCACTGAATATCACTTGTGATATTCAGAAACGTAAGAAAATGGACGAAAATGTAAAAAAACGGACGAATAAGTATGAAAACTAACAAAAACGTATGAAAGCGTAAAAACACGTATGAAAAACGGACAAAAAAGTATGAAAAATGGAGGAAGACGAAAGGTTATGGACGAAAACGTTTCTGAATATCACAAGCGATATTCTGTTATATTCAGAATATCACAAGTGATATTCTGAATATCACAAATGATTTTCAGTGATATGCAGAATATCACAAGTGATACTATGAGTACCACAAATGATATTCTGGATATTTTAAGTAATATTCTTTGATATCAAAGTATCACAAGTGATATTCTAAATATCACAAGTGATTTTCTGTGATATGCAGAATATCACAAGTGATACTATGAGTACCACAAATGATATTCTGGATATTATAAGTAATATTCTGTGATATTCAAAGTATCACACGTGATATTCTGAATATCATAAGTGATTTTCTGAATTTGACAAGTGATTTTCAACAAATGTTTTGTAACATGAAAATCACAAGTGATATTCAGAAAATCACAAGTGATAGATATTCAGAAAATCACAAGTGATATTTATAATACCACCATTGATATTCAGAAAAACACAAGTGATATTGTGAATATCAATTGTGATATTCATAAACATATAAAAATGGTCGAAAAAGTAAAAAAAAATGGACTAATACGTAAGAAAACGGACGAAGTATGAAAACGGATGAAAACATAAAAAAAATCACAAGTGCAATTCAGAATATCACAAGTGATATTCAGAAAATCACAAGTTATATTCTGGATATCCCTGAATATCACTTGTGATATTCAAAAACGTAAGAAAATGGACAAAAATGTAAGAAAGCAAACGAATACGTATGAAAACAGACAAAAACGTATGAAAGCGTAAAAACACGTATGAAAACGGACATAAACGTATGAAAAATGGACGAAAACGAAAGATTACGAATGAAAACGGACGAAAACGTTTCTGAATATCACAATTGATATTCAGAATATCACTTGAGATTTTCTGAATATCAACGGTGATATCTAAATATCACTTGTGATTTTCTGAATATCTATTACGTGTGATTTTCTGAATATCACTTGTGATTTTTATGTTACAAACCATTTGTTAAATATCACTTGTCAAATTCAAAAAATCACTTATGATATTCAGAATATCACTTGTGATACTCTGAATATCACAGGATATTACTTATGATATCCAGAATATCATTTGTGGTACTCATAGTATCACTTGTGATCTTCTGCATATCACAGAAAATCACTTTGTGATATTCTGAATATCACAGAATATCAATTGTGATATTCTGAATATCACAGAATATCACTTGTGATATTCAGAGTATAACTTGTGATATTTAGAATATCACAGAATATCACTCGTGATATTCAGAATATAATTGGTGATATTCAGAATATCACTTGTGATATTTAAAAACATATGAAAACCTATGAAATTTGCCAAAAACATTTAAAAACGGACGAAAACGTACGAAAACGTACGAAAACGAACGAAAATGTATGAAAACAGAAGAAAACGTATGAAAATGTAAAAACATGTATGAAAAGGACAAAAACGTTTGAAAATGGACGAAAACGAATGAAAACGTATTAAAACGAATGAAAACATAAGAAAATGGACGAATATGTATGAAAATGGACGAAAACGTATGAAAGCGTAAAAACCCGTCTGAAAACGGACGAAGATATATGAAAAATGGGTGAAAACGAAAGAAAACGGATGAAAGTGTATTAAAACGAACGAAAACGTATGAAAACGAATGAAAATGTAAGAAAACATATAAAAACGTATGAAACAGACGTTAACGGGCGAAAACGTAAGAAAGCGGACGAAAATGTATGGAAACGGACAAAAATGTATGAAAACAGGCGAAAACGTAAGAAAACGGGCGAACATATATGAAAACGGGCGAAAACAGACAAAAACGTATAAAAACAGACGAAAACGTATGAAACAGACGAAAATGTATGAAAGCGAAAAAAAACGTTATTAGAAAAAAGAACATGAATCAGGAGGAAAATAAATAAATAAATAAATAAATAAACGTGAATAAAAAGGACACAAAAAAAGAGCAAAAAAGAAACAAAAAGAACAAAAATCCCTGCGTGAAAGAAAAGACAAAAGGAAGGAAAGAAAGAAAAAAGAAATAATAAAAAAGACAAATAAATAGGAAAAAAAACATGGACTTATGTTTCCCTATTTAATCTTAGGTTAATTCCTACCATTAGATAAAACTAGATGGATGATGCGGATTTGTCCATTAGTATGCACCAAAATTAAAGTATTCAAAATAAAGTGCCTCAAAGAATATATGGCAACATGTGGTTTTTCTTTTTAATGATGAGCATGCCAAATGGTTAAAACAAGCAAGTTGGCTACGGCGCATTGCAGCGGAGCTTTTCAAATGCCATTTATAATTATCTTATAATTATCTGATAATTTCGATGAAGCATATAACTTTAGCTTGAAAATTACAATTCTTTATCCTTGTGAATATCTGAACAGAAACAAAAAATAGGCAAAAATAATTGTAAGAAATAAAATTAATACAATTTTAAAAACAAATCGATTAAGTTTAATAGCATAAATTTCGTACATGAAAACGTTAATCGAACCTAAAATTTATCAAGAACTATTGAGTGTGCTCGATATAATCTTAAAGCACTACGCTGTGAAGCCTAAGATTATATCAAGCACCTGAGCACTTTGCGAGAATCCGTAGATTAAATTAACATTTTCAATTACAACAATGAAAATGCACGAAACATAAAAAAGTGTCTTCGAGAGTGTAAACAGATACACCAACTCATGATGGATACAGTTATGATTGTATTGAGGCCTCTGATAAAGTCAGATTGTTCATTTCTTTTTGCTTCTAGGAATTGGACCAATTGTAAATAAAGTCTTCTCATCATAATGGGTGATTGCATTGAAAGGCCTCTAGGAACTGCACCAACTATAAATAAAGTCTTCTCACCATAATGGGTGCTTGCATTAAAAAGCTGGATAAAATAGGAGGGGAAGCAGAAGAACAATATTGTACAATGCACTCTACTGAAAAGCGGGATAAAATAGGATGGGAAGCAGAAGGTAAAGGCATCAGGACCAAGCAAAAGATGCTGAAAATATGTCCGGTTAGTGGATTAATGGAGATTATAATGTAGTTTAATATATATCACGTGAAGTATAGACTGGCATCAAACCCAAATACTCCTAAAACAACAGCCAACACTGTTTGCATCCCAAATTAAGGATGGTAATTCCATAACAAAAGCTTCCATTTTAGCATTCATAACACCTACAAAATGACAACATTACTTATCCATTAGGTAATGTAAGAAACGAAAGTATCTGCTAGTTGTAAAAAATTTAAAATTTAGAAAGTTACACTAAACATGAAGATCTTCAGGACTCTGCAGTGGTTCCCAAATGTCCAAAATTGCATTGTTTTAAGCTCCTTCAAATTTTCCCTTACATCCTCCCCAAAACTACACCGTTTTAATCATCTCTAAAACTCTTTCAAAAAAACTGTGTCGTTTTGATGCCGCCATCTTCTTCATCCATCTGGATATCTCAATGAAGCTCCATCTGGATTCCACTAAATATCATTATTGTATGTATAATCCTCATACATATCCATACTTTTAAGCCTATGAAATAGTTAAAATTTATATTGGATTTAAGGTATCATGAAACTATCATATGGAGACGGGAATGTTTGGGTCAGGATAATGGAAGAAATCTATTTAAATATTGTTTATGGTTCACTCACATAGAAGCATTGAAAATAATTAAAATTTCATCAGTAAATATAGGGGTAAGCAGAAAAACTGAAAAAATTGAAACTAGACCGAAAACCGAAAAAGACCGAATCGAAATAACCGACCAAAACTGAAAACCGATTGTTTGGTTTCTACTTTTTCAAAAACCAAAAAATGCGCCTTAGTTTCGGTTTTCGTCCAAAAAACCGAACCAAACCGGTTTTATTATATAATACGTAATATATAATTAATATAAAATAAATAAATAAATCAAAATTATAAATTCATATTCATTTTGGGTGGATTTATAATATATTTATCTTAACGTTTATATGTGTGTTGTCTTGTCTTATGTTCACTTGACAATATATCAATACATATGTGACAATGATCATACTATATATATATTCACTTGCATGTGTATGTGTGTATATATATATCGGGCTAATCAAAAAAAAAAAAAAAAACATTGTACTTGCCACTATATCTTTTTATGTGTATCGAACAATTTTTTTTTTGTTTATGTGTGTATTAAACTACCATTTTTGTCTTTATGTGTGTACTATATGACCATTCTGCCCCTATCGGGCTAATAAAATAAGGGGTAAAATGGTCATAAAGTACGCACATAAAGATAAAAATGATAGTTTAATACACACATAAGCAAATTTTTTAATATGTTACACATAAAAAGATATAGTGGCAAGTATGATGTTTTTTTGTGATTAGCCCATATATGTGTGTGTGTGTGTGTGTGTGAGTAACTGTAGAAATATTTGATAAACATTACTAGGCTTAGATTGATTTTAAAAAAATAAAGAATAATAGCCAATTTTTTATGTAAAACAAGTTTGTTGGTATAATTGGCCTGCCCAAATATAAACCGGTTTAAACACGAAATAACTGAAAAACCAAACCGAAACTGACAATAAACTGAAAAACCGAACGGTTTCAGTTTTGGTTTCTATAAAAATCGAATATTTTGGTTCGATTTTAGTTTTAGCCAAAAACCGACCTAAACTAAATAGTGCACACCCCTAGTAAAATGTGACCTCCTATTTTCTTTTAATAAAAAATANATCCATACTTTTAAGCCTATGAAATAGTTAAAATTTATATTGGATTTAAGGTATCATGAAACTATCATATGGAGACGGGAATGTTTGGGTCAGGATAATGGAAGAAATCTATTTAAATATTGTTTCTGGTTCACTCACATAGAAGCATTGAAAATAAGTAAAATTTCATCAGTAAATATAGGGGTAAGCAGAAAAACTGAAAAAATTGAAACTAGACCGAAAACCGAGAAAGACCGAATCGAAATAACCGACCAAAACTGAAAACCGATTGTTCGGTTTCTACTTTTTCAAAAACCAAAAAATGCGCCTTAGTTTTGGTTTTCGTCCAAAAAACCGAACCAAACCGGTTTCATTATATAATACGTAATATATAATTAATATAAAATAAATAAATAAATCAAAATTATAAATTCATATTCATTTTGTGGTTGAATTTATAATATATTTATCTTAACGTTTATATGTGTATTGTCTTGTCTTATGTTCACTTGACAATATATCAATACATATGTGACAATGATCATACTATATGTATATTCACTTGCATGTGTGTATATATATATACCGGGCTAATCACAAAAAAAATATTGTACTTGCCACTATATCTTTTTATGTGTATCGAACAATTTTTTTTGTTTATGTGTATATTAAACTACCATTTTTGTCTTTATGTGTGTATTATAAGTACACACATAAAGAGAAAAATGATAGTTTAATACACACATAAGCAAAAATTTTAATATGTTACACATAAAAAGATATAGTGGCAAGTATGATGTTTTTTTTTGTGATTAGCCCATATTTATATGTGTGTGTGTGTGTGAGTAACTGTAGAAATATTTGATAAACATTACTAGGCTTAGATTGATTAAAAAAATAAAGAATAATAGCCAATTTTTTTTATGTAAAACAAGTTTGTTGGTATAATTGGTCTGCCCAAATATAAACCGGTTAAAACCCGAAATAACTGAAAAGCCGAACCGAAACTGACAATAAACTAGAAAACCGAACGGTTTCAGTTTTGGGTTCTATAAAAATCGAATATTTTGGTTCGATTTTAGTTTTAGCCAAAAACCGACCTAAACTAAATAGTGCACACCCCTAGTAAAATGTGACCTCCTATTTTCTTTTAATAAAAATTAATATCATATACTGGAGGATTATTACCTTAGCTAGTTGTTCAATCGGATCAAAGAGCCAACAAAGTCCTCCATTAGGTTGTAAGATGTACGTAGGTTGTTCCTTGGATGGCCAGTGATGTAACCCGACTCATTGATAAAGTATATGGTATAGGATGATGATGATTGTAACATGATAAAACTGTTATAAAAGTGTACCTAGTTACAACGCGTACTAATATGCATGCCTATGATATGTAATGCTTCTACACACGTATACAAATTTTTCTTGCTTTCTGACAACTCACTTACGAAAATCAATCCGAAGATAAATCTAACATATTCTTCCTAAGTTGGACATATATGTGCATGATATGTTCCACTAAGCTTTAATAATGCAAAATGCGGCCTAGTTCTATAAAATTGCAAGAGGTAAGTATCAAAAGACAAGAGTGGTGTATTTATAAACAAGACCCCAAAAATCCAAACGTGTCTGGCGCGCTGGTCACGCGTTGGCACTCCACCCAGCGCATTGGGGCTAGTCTCTTGATTTTTTCAGGTTTTGTTTATTAATAAACCCCCAATTTCACTTCATCTTTGACATTTCAAATAACATTCCAACACTCAAAGTGGAATAAGGTCAACCAACTCATTTAGCTAAGGTTTTGGTGTTTAAAAATATTTGTAAAGCGAAAACTATATAGTTAGAGGTTTAGTCCAATTTCAAAGAGAAAGAAAAGAACCATTTGACATTGTTCATTAGGTAATAACCTTTGAGTGTTTTACAAGGGTTGGTTATTACCTAGCTTCCCAAAATTTGAATTTCAAATTTCAAATTCAAAAAACTAGTTGTTATAGTATTTATTGTATGATGTGATATCTTTGAGTGTGTAAATGAATGTGTCATAGAGAGTTGTAAGAGTGTGTGAATGATGTGAGTTGGCAAAACTTGGAAAAGAATGGTTAGCATGTATGTGTGTGAGTGACTATAAGGACTATTGTTGTTACTTTTACTCTTTGTTTTGCAGTCCTTGCTGTATTTAAACATAAATAGAAACACATTTGGCAGAGTTAATAATGAAAAAATACGGAAGGGCTTTTGTGCAAATGTTGAGGGACTTGAAGTTGCAATATCTCAAAGAGTTGAAGCAGTATATAAGCTAGAAGACGTTGATACTCTCAAACCTCTCACACTCGAAACCTAGATTTGATCTGATCATCTTGATCAATTCTTGATTCATTCTTTTATATTTTTCATATTATTGTAATAGAACTAATATCACTTTAGATATTAGGATTACACCAAATTAGTTGTTGCAATCTTTGTGGTTGTTTCTGTTATAGATTGAGATATATACTTGAGTTTTGATGATTTGGTATCTTGGCTGATAAACTGATTAAGATCAGTTTTGGTTATAACTTGTTATTTGAGACTAATAAAAGGTCTTGAGTGTGTTAAACCATATTTTTTACGACCAAATCAAGTATACCTAAAAAATATCATTGCATAAAACTTTGTTACATAAAACTAAGATTTAAGATCATTTGAGGACAAAAATTCTTTTACATACCAAGGGACTAATATCCACCCTCCATCTTTAATTGATTTAATGGATGAGATTAATTACAACAATTTAAAAAACCCACTTTTATCCCTTTTTTCAAATATTAATATCTTTCAAACCATTAATCGTTAAGCAAAAAAATATACAGTTACGACGAGCATTTAATTATCTTTCTATAGATAGGCACTTTGATATACTTTCGAAAAAAAAAAATCGTTTTTCGGTAACGAAAAAAAACATTAAAAAAAAGAAAAAAAATTGTCGAAAAATTATTTTAGTGTTTTACAAGGGTTGGTTTTTACCTAGCCTCACAAAATTTGAATTTCAAATTTCAAATTCAAAAAACTAGTTGTTATAATATTTATTGTATGATGTGATATCTTTGAGTGTGTAAATGAATGTGTCATAGAGAGTTGTAAGAGTGTGTGAATGATGTGAGTTGGCAAAACTTGGAAAAGAATGGTTAGCATGTATGTGTGTGAGTGACCATAAGGACTAATGTTGTTACTTTTACTCTTTCTTTTGCAGTCCTTGCTGTATTTAAACATAAATAGAAACACATTTGGCAGAGTTAATAATGAAAAAATACGGAAGGGCTTTTGTGCAAATGTTGAGGGACTTGAAGCTGCAATATCTCAAAGAGTTGAAGCAGTATATAAGCTAGAAGACGTTGATACTCTCAAACCTCTCACACTCGAAACCTAGATTTGATCTGATCATCTTGATCAGTTCTTGATTCATTCTGTTATATTTTTCATATTATTGTAATAGAACTAATATCACTTTAGATATTAGGATTACACCAAATTAGTTGTTGCAATCTTTGTGGTTGTTTTTATTATAGATTGAGATCTATACTTGAGTTTTGATGATTTGGTATCTTGGTTGATAAACTGATTAAGATCAGTTTTGGTTATAACTTGTTATTTGAGACTAATAAAAGGTCTTGAGTGTGTTAAATCATATTTTTCTACGACAAAATCAAGTATACCTAAAAAATATCATTGCATAAAAGTTTGTTACATAGAACTAAGATTTAAGATCATTTGAGGACAAACATTCTTTTACATACCAAGTGTAGGACCTTGGATACAACTTATTTCACAACTAATTCAAGCTTATTCTAGAGAGAGAGTAGAGAGAGAAAGAGTGGAGAACATCATGTAAAGATAAGAACAATATGTGTGTGTTATTCAAATGATGAAACTCACCTTCAAATGAAGGCTTACAATGCATTATATAGCTATGAAGTCTTGGCCTTTCAACTTATACATATTTGGCCCTTCGACTTCTTTCTTATTGAACTAATGGACTTATAACTCTTGAAACGCTTTCTAACGCAAC
>LBNU01019233.1:112728-152395 GCA_014162995.1 Artemisia annua
AGGTGAAATGCTTGATCATCAGCACTGATTTGTTGTCGATCTTCTTCAGTGTAGTCAGTCTCAGTCTGAAGTTTGTGGAAAGGTGGTACTGGGGGGTTCCATTCGGATCACCAGGGTCTAGTATTTCTCTTGGTTTGAAAGGACCGTGCAAAACAGAATTAACAAGGAGTGTTCCATTTGTTTTGCTCTTAAGATAGCGTAACATTCTACTAGCCCATTGTGAATAACCACCCTTTGAAAGCATGGGAGGTCGGTTTTCAGCACCGGCGACATGAATATCTTGTTGAGTTGCCATGATGATTCGATGCAAAGTGAAAAGTCGTGAAAAGTTGTTGTTGGATCTTTAGGATGAACTTAGGTTGTTGTTGTAGATTAGGTTTGATTTGTGAAACGTCGTTGGTTGATACGGTTGTTCTTAGTGATTTTGTGTTTTTTCCTCCAAAAATCGAATTAGAAAATTTTCTAATCTAAAATCTAAAATTTGAAAAACACTATGGAATGCAATTCTAAGGTTGCACGAAAAATTTGAGTTTCAAAAATTTTGACGCCAAATTTTACCGAAAAAATTTGAATTTTGGCCTAAAAATGTGAATTTTAGGTCAAAATTTTCAACGTTATACCAAAATTGAAATCTCGTGTAAAAATTGAACGTTTAATCTCCTGCAGAAAATAAATTTTACTCAAATTTTCCCGCCAAAAAACTCTAGGAATTTATCGCAGAAACTAACCCATACTCGCAATACCAAAAAAACTTCAAAGAACACTATCCCTTACTCGCAAAAAGCTTCAAAGAACCTTACTCGCAAAGATTTTCATTCCATACTCGCAAGACCAAAGAACCCATACTCGCAATACCAAAAAAACAATACTCGCAACTGTTTGAATGATACTCGCAACCAAAGCAAGTCCTTACTCGCAAGACCAAATTGATACTCGCAAGGTTCAAGATTGATACTCGCAGAAATGGTTTGCCAAGTTGATACTCGCAAACAAGAGATAGCTTACTCGCTATTTGTGTGATACTCGCAAGAACCCAAATCTGATACTCGCTAAAACCCAAAACTGATACTCGCAAGAATCCAAAACTGATACTCGCAAAACACAACAAAACAGCCTTACTCGCAAAGCCCTAATCCATACTCGCAAAACCCTCTTCCATACTCGCAAAACCCACTTTTTTTTTTCAACTCGCAAAAACCCAAAAAAAACGTATACTAATTATGTTGTGAGTACAAGAACGAGTGAAATGATATCTAAAACAAGTAAAAACTAATCAACACACCTAAAAATCATAAACCTTGATACAAACTAGCGTTACTTGTTGACCACGAAACCAAACAAACCAAAAACAAACCTAACGACCCAAAAAACCAAACAAAGCTAAAGCTAAACCAACCTAAATCTATCCCTTGGCGATTGATACCACTTGTAGGACCTTGGATACAACTTATTTCACAACTTATCTTGCTTATTCTAGAGAGAGAGTAGAGAGAGAGAGAGTGGAGAACATCATATAAAGATATGAACTATGTGTGTTATTCAAATGATGAAGCTCAACCTTCAAATGAAGGCTTACATAACATTATATAGCTATGAAGTCTTGACCTTACAACTTATACATATTTGGCCCTTCGACTTCTTTCTATATGAACTAATGGACTTATAACTCTTGAAACGCTTTCTAACGCAACCTATTACATGATTTAAGAATATAATGACTGACACTTCATAATATAAAAATACAATGCTAACACTTTATAAGTAGTACACATTAGTAGGAGTATTTATTTAACTAACTTCAAATGGTGAATTTTTTTTAAAAAATACCAAGATAATGACATCAAACATAATAATAATAATAATAATAATAATAATAATAATAATAATAATAATAATAATAATAATAATAATAATAATAATAATAATAATAATAATAATAATAATACGAGTACAATTTAGAAAGTTAAACAAAGGGAAGAAAAGGGTACGAGGAATCTGTCAAGTAGAACATGAAATAAATTAACAAAAACTTAATCGGTAAATTAAAAAATGAAGGTTATGAAAGGGTGATTAAACAAGTTATTAAGAAAAAATAAGAGAACATTGATTGCGTCGGCAGTTTGTTCATGTTTTGCCTGTTAAGCATTTGTTAAAAGCAAATCAAGTGTTTGTTAAAAGTTCTCGTCGAAGATATTGCCTCATATGTGTTTGTTAAAGTTCTATATACGTTTTATTTGGTTAATATTTATATAGTTTTTAGTTCATTTATGTAGAGGAACGCCATGTTTGTGATAATTTCGATGTGCCTCTTCTTGAAGACGTTGATTTGGTTAATCGTCATATTACTTTAGAGTGTGAATTTCGTGAATTTGTAGTTATTTGCCTTTTAACAATGCATTTAGTAAAGTTATCACATTTCAGTTGGCATTTAATTTGTGCTTTTGGTGGATATGGAGGGTATAATAGATACACAAAGTGTGTAATGCATTTCCAGTAAGCTCTCTCCACACATTTGCTAGTGGCATCACATAAGGTGCTTGATTACTTGAAAACATAATATATCCTGCATGTGGCACAACTTGAGCTGATAGCACTTGAAAAAGTGCTGAAAGCAGTCAACAAGAACCACCAAGAAAGGTAATCAATGTTCATTTCTTTGGACTTTGACATATGACTTCTATGTATATTTATATATTAACTTACAATTTGTATGTGTTAGATCTATAATAACGTTAGAAGGGACTTTCCAGTGTAATGTAACATTTGTAGAGCTTATACCCCAAAAAAATAAAATAAATAAATAAATAAATAAATAACATTTGTAGAGTTGTAGAGCCAAACTTTCAGAAGCCTTATTCATACTTACTTGATTTTGAGAGTACGGGATATAAGATTAGTTGATTTCAGGTAACGATCACCTAAGACTGACTGCGTATGACACATTTCCGTTGCTTATATAATGTATGCTTATGTAGGTTGCAGCAGTATCACTGTTAGCCTCTAATAATTTAGATCAAAAGTGTTAGAATATTTACCTATGTTAAGACTATGTTTAGATTATGTACCATGGTTATGTATGTCGAATTTATGCACACCGTATTGGGTCAAAACAGATAACCCATGCAGTTAGTTAATATAGTTAAGGTTAGGTTAGATGGCAGTTAATATGGTTAGTCGTTATACACCAATAGACACAATGGTTGGTATAACTTGTAACTGCCATATCATGCCGTTTAGAAACATATAAGTACTCTTATTTGCAGTCATTTGTAACAACGTTTTTTCTATCCAATATTATCATTTCACTGCAAAATACATTGTCCATTTTACTATTATATTTCATACACAAGTTTCACTCAGATTTCACAAACATGAAACATACACTCAAACACAGATTTGTGGCCAATATCCTGTGAACAAATGGTATCAGAGCCCAGGCTCTCATCCATGGGAAAGGCCAACTGCAGGATTCCAATCTGGGAGATATCTTCTTAGAGAAACTCCCAAAAGAGTCTATCAATGGAATTCTAGGAGAAAGAGTATTTCTCCTAAAGGAAAAGAGATGCTGGTACAGAAAATTCTTGAAAATGAGGCATACAATGCTTCAAAGAAAAAGGAAGAAACAAAAGGCCATGGAAAGGCAGTGGTGAAATCGAAAAGGGACAAGAAAGCAAGATGCTATATATGTAAGGAAAGGGGACACGCTTACTGGGATTGTGGAAACAGAAAGAAGTTAGCAAACATAGAATTGCAACAAGATGAGAAGACCATGGAACAAGGGACTGCAGAAGGGGCAAGATACCCTGAGAAAGTGCACATAATTGCAGACTACATGGTGGAGGGGTCGAATGATAAGACCTGGGATCAAGTATGGTATGTAAGTTGTTCATACAAATTCCACATGTGTCCCAGAAGTGAGTTATTCAAGGAATTGCAGTATAAGTTTAAAATGATAGGCAAGGAGGAGAATGGAAAGAAGTTTATATTCTCATATGGGATAGGAGATGCCAGGGTAAACACAAAGGATGGCGACATGTTGATTAGCAGGGTTCAATATACACCAAAAGTATCCTTAAATGTTCTCAGTTTTGACTTACTTGAAGAACAGGGTTACTCAGTGCAAATCAACAATAACATGTGCAAAATCAAGTACATGTATGATGAAGGAACCAGTGGTACAAGGAAAGAAAGTAACAACGATCTGATTTGGGGTCCTAAAGATGTGATAATAGAACACAACAGGTTCATGGAGAATTACTTTGCCTCTATTGATCCAGACACTGAGTGCTCTTTGGTAAAGGGTTAGAAGATCTGACATGGGACAGAGAGGATACCCAAGATTACATTGATGAAGAATATATTTCTTGGAATGGGACGTTGTATGCATTGAAGGTAAATTCATTTAATAGATTCATGTCATTTATGAATCTGCTTAAGAAAGATGAATTGGTGTTTAAGAATTGCGCAGTATGTAGCAAGAAATTCTTAGAGATGATAAAATGGTTCTATCTTATATATTTGAACTATGATATGCTTGAAGCCCTACCACCAAAGATTGGAGTGATTTGTATAGATTTGCTATATTTGCACAAAGCTGTGGCAAACCTAGGAGGATATGTGACTGCTACATTAGGAAACAAATGGGGATTGATTGCACAGATGCAAGTGCTGACTCAGGATGATGGAGAAGCAATAAAGGGTTGCTTCAAAAGATTTATTGATCTAATGGTAGTATACCATGAAACTGCGAGGGTCCCTTGGGGTGAAAAGCCAATGGAAGTAGGAGAGGGCAACAAGAGTGCAGAAGCCAAATACCTACAAGGCCAAAAAGAAGTTGCAGGGAAGGATGGTACACAGAAAGATGCAATGAAACAGGATGGAGTCAAAGTAAAGATTGAAGAAGAAGATGGAAGCAGTAAAGACCACAATGACTTTGATGTCATTGTTTGAAGAAATAGAAGAATCACTCAGTAGGATTTTGATCTCAAATGATTAGGGGGGAGATTGTTAGCCTCTAATAATTTAGATCAAAAGTGTTAGAATATTTACGTATGTTAAGACTATGTTTAGATTATGTACCATGGTTATGTATGTCGAATTTGTGTACACTGTATTGGGTCAAAACAGATAACCCATGCAGTTAGTTAATATAGTTAAGGTTAGGTTAGATGGCAGTTAATATGGTTAGTCATTATACACCAATAGACACAATGGTTGGTATAACTTGTAACTGCCATATCATGCCGTTTAGAAACATATAAGTACTCTTATTTGCAGTCATTTGTAACAACGTTTTTTCTATCCAATATTATCATTTCACTGCAAAATACATTGTCCATTTTACTATTATATTTCATACACAAGTTTCACTCAGATTTCACAAACATGAAACATACACTCAAACACAGATTTGTTGGCCAATATCATGTGAACAATCACGAGATGCACGTCATACATTTGAGATATGTCATCCTGCAGCTGGACTTGGGAGACTATCGAGTTAAAGATATTTTTCGCTTCCGAAAAGAGGTATGGAATTTCTTTGATTTAGTATATACTCTCTATATGTTTCCAACTTTTTGTTTGCCTGCATATTTTTTTGCTGAATTATATGTATTGAAGGTTGCATGATGGGCGGGTTGGGTAACGGAGTCATTTGTTAGTAGCTAAAAGTGGTTGAAAAGGCCGTTTCAGACTAGGTAGGTCTGCAAACACTCTTTGTTAGTGAATTCAAGATGTAACACCATACTTTGACCATAAGATAGTTATTAATCACGATATTACATGCCTTGGAGTTCCTGGTACTGTTTATGAATGAGTCAAAAAATTTACATGCATCTTGAAATTAAAGACGGAACTTAAATAAAGAAGCTTTATGCTGTCTCATAAATCATAATCTAATCTGTTAAAAGTTCCAAATTAATGTAACAGTTGTGATTAAACCAATTAATCAACATATAACGAATAACTATTGAAGATGCTAAATTTGTCAATTTGTGTTGTATTTTATCAACCCATTTTATTGTCACTATTTGGATGCCTTGTATGAAACTACTATAATTCTAATCATCTTGTGCTTATCCTTACTGCACCAAGGTAGATGGTTCTTCCATTCATTTAAACCATGTTGTGTCTCTTTATGCTAATCTGTTCTTTTACCTTAAACGTAATTAATGCACTCAATTCAATATCTTGGACTTGCATACTAGTTATCTCAATCAAAACCCTAACTCTGGAGTATTAGTGTGCTGCAGTTGGATACTATGTTCTTTCGATACTTGGAAATCATTACCATTCTAGTATGCTTGTATTTTATGAAAAATTATGCCTTTATATGGCGAAGTAACATAATTCATAATCTGTAGATTTGAATTGAAATATATAAAATTTCATTTTAAGTTAATTTATATATGTTGTGATTCGTAGTTAAATGATTTTAAAATAGTTAGTTATAATTAAAGAGAATATTTACCAGGCAGAATACGGGACCACCTTTTTGCGACACCAATAGTGACTGCATTAGCGCTCTTATTAAAAATAATGACTTAAATAGCGACTTAAAACAAAGAGTGACACTAATTAATAGAGACTCAAATAGCGTCGTCTCTTAGAAATAGCTAAATATAATGCAACTAGAGATAGAAAACTTGCTAGTTTCAACAATGAGTTATAAGGAGTCATCATAGTTGCTGCTAATTTTAGTGACCAATTTGACAAGTTGCAAAAATCTGGACTAATATTTAGCGACATAATGTCTGTAGTCGCTAAGTGCGTCGCTAAGCTCAAATGTGTCACTTGATGTCGCTAAAGGGCATTTTTCTTGTAGTGAATCCTTTTGCAGTTGATCTCTATTTATGATTAGTGACTGACATATAGTGACAAAAAGTAACCATCTAATATGTCACTAAACTTGACTAATAATTCATGGATTTGGAAAGTTCAGAAGAAATACAATGATTCATGGATTTGGAAAGCTATTCTTGATTTGAGAGATAAGATCAAAGACAATGTCTGCAATGTGAATGGTAATGTGGTATGGCAAGATAAAGATGGTAAGACTGTTGACTACTCTACAAAGGCTGTGTATGATACTATAAGTCAGTCAGGAAGCAAAGTTGAATGGCATAAAGTAAGTGTGGTTTTCTCAATGCAATCCTAGAATGGCCTTTATTCTGTGGATGGCTTTAAGGGGCAAGTTATAGACACAAGATAGAATTATGAAGTGGAACAATGATCCTGACATGAAATGTTCTTTATGCAAGAAGGTCCAAGACTCTCATAACCACTTATTCTTTGAATGTGATTTTTCTAAAAGCATATGGGGTGGTTTGAAACAGAAGATGGGCAAAAGCTGGATGTCTGATACATGGGAGGATATTATTGAGCAGTTTGCTCATAGACAGTGTGACAATACAATCAATAGTGTTCTTTCTAGAATTGTTCTAGCCACTACTGTCTACTATGTATGGAAGGAGAGGAATAACAGAATTTTTACTAGTGAGGAATTGGAACCACAAGTCTTGAGGAAGCTCATTGAGGAGAAAATCAAGCTTCAGCTACTTTGTTTGAAAGTTAAAAAGTCCACTCAAGTCCTATCTGTTGCTAAAGAGTGGAATGTGGAGATGAATATAGTTGTGAGGAAAGTTTGAATGTAACAGTATAGCTATTAAGGGGTGTTTGGATATACTGTTGCTTCACAACTTCTAGCTAAACTCTACACTGGAGTTAACTAGTCCTGAATGACATGGATTGCAGTGATTGTGCTGGTCATTTGGGTATGCAGAGGGCCTTGTATCTTGACCTTGAGAACCTTTCTATGGAAGCCCAGTCTTATAATTCAGTGGAGATGGTGATAACTGATTCTAGGGCTGGTAAACTACATAGTTAAAGGCCCACTTGAGGTCATAAAGTAGGTTGCCTGCAATATGGTGGAGTGCCAACCAGATGATGCCTGTTCTTGTGACTTTCTTGTCCTAATGTGAGGTGGCAGCTGCATTGGAATTGAGAAAGGTCATAAAAATGGGAAATGTAGTCTAGGTGGGATGTATCCTTGGGTAAGTCCAGTCATGTGAGTGATGCCATTAGTGGAAATGTAGCTCCATGGCTGTGGATCCCCAATGGAACAAGAGTTTTACTCACATCTTGGTGAAGCCTTCTACAAGAGCCTCTAATTGATTCTAGTATGGGCTACTGGAACAGTGAGGTAGGGTGTTTGTAAGTAGGAAATGTAGTCAAGGTGTGTGGTTTCTCCATGGTTGTCTAGGGCTGGTGTTCTTAGTACACTGCTAAGATCACTAGACTAGATGAATGGTGAATTGAATCAGCTATCTTTATTGTTTTTTTGATTGCTGGTATATGTCTGAATATAGAAGGATCAAATGGGACATGTCCATTGTGATGCCTGAATGAAGTGTATGTAACGATATAAATTTTTGAGTTATAATAATATTCACCATTTCAGAGAAACTTGACTAATAATTATGAATTAGTAGCGAAACTTTTCTTGTCACTGCAAAGGATTTTCTTAGATTCTTTCCTCTCCACTCTATGGTATCTTCTTCGCCAAACCGTCTTCCACTTTCTTCGTTGCTTGACATTTGCAGTCATTGTTTTGTTAATTTCTTGTTATGAGTCGGAAGTAAATTCTGACTCATATATATATATATAAATTTCCCGACGCACATTACTATAAGAATAGTGAGAAACTAAAACGGGACTCTTCTGCGACGGCACATATTTCGCAATTTGCCTACTACACGACAATAAAAGTGTTTTTTTGACTGAGTATGGAAAGGACTTATAACAACGACGACTTGTCGTAAAAGGTATTTATAATATATTTTTTTTGACTTTTTACCCGCCAAAACAATTTTTCCCGGTCAATCTATTGCGAATTCCGAAGTTAAATTTTCTTAGCGTAAGCCATGCCCTCGAGTTTAGTTCTTTTAAAATAATTGTCTATGTCTGCATAAGGTGTCCATTTACCTTTTTATGACGTTTAAAACTAGGAATATTATTTAGAATTAACCAAAAATGTCCATAACACCTAACATATATTAATTCATAGTTACTCTTGAAATCTTAGGTAAATCTATTTTGATTTAGATTACGTGTATGAGTGCATAACAATCTACAACATAATTCAGAACAAGAAAAGAAAAACATTATTGGTTTCTTAAACATTAATTAGTACATGTATGCATCATACAAAAAAAGTAACTAGATAAACTAAATTATCATGAAATACACTATACTGAGCATTAAGTTACCCATAGATTCTAATCCATAGTCGATCATTCATTGAGTCCGAGACTTGGCGCATTGTTGGCCTTTCCAGTGGGTTGTAGTTCAAACATGCCTGTAAGACATTCAAAATTGACTGAAGTAGTTTCTCAGTTGGGGATGATGGTGGTGGTATCCGACTGTCTTCTACATTGGCTAACAAAAGATCATCAATAGACAATGTTGGTAGAGATGTAATAAGTTCTCCAGGATGCTTTCCCATGATCACTTCTAGTGCAACAACTCCAAAACTATACACATCGCATTTCTCAGTTGCCACCATCGTATAAGCAAGCTCTACATAAAAAGAAACATGAGAATGAAAAAACAACAATAGTAATTATCAGTTCATGATTAAATCTGAAATTGATAACTCTGAAAATTGAGAAGAAGTATGGCCAACTTTAAATTATATAGTTACCTGGCGCAATATAGCCATAGGTACCAACAATCGCAGTCCAATTAGATGAATCTAGCTTTAGAAGCTTGGCTGTTCCAAAATCAGAGATATGTGCCTCATAATCAGAATCAAGAAGGATGTTAGCTCCAGAAATGTCTCTATGAATTATAGGTGGTGTGCAATCATGATGCATATAAGCCAAACCATTCGCTACTGCCTTTACAATTTTTACCCTTTTCAGCCAATCCAATTCCTTTGCTGTGATATCGCTACTTAAGATCGATTTTAGACATCCCTTCTCAAGATATTCGTAAATCAAAAATGAGTGACGAGCATGAAAGCAATACCCATAGAGTTTAACTATGTGTCTATGCCTTATGTTTGTCAAGGCTCGTACCTCATTAAGGAAGCCTATATGGTCATCATTCTCTGATGATGAATGAAGTTTCTTAACAGCCACTAAATTGTTGGGTTGTAGCATAGCTTTGTACACAGTACCATATCCTCCAGTCCCTATACAATATGCATCATCAAAATCATTTGTTACCTTGATGATTTCATCATGCATCGCCTGTCCATCAAAACTTGTTATTGAGAAAAATTTAACACCTTCTTCGCCTGATGGTTCCGGTGCAGAAGCTCTCTTTCTACGTCGATAAGCAATGAGGCCACACATGAATAAACCAAGTAAAAGAGCTGTAAAAAGTGGGACCATAGTTACAAGGATGAGCTTATGATGAAAGGTATTATTTTTTTTCATCAGTTTTTGACTTTCACAAAGTTTCAATCCTGTAACATTTCCACACAGACCACTATTTCCTTGTAATGCTTCTCCAGACACATTCACAAAGACAGCATAAGGGGGAACCGGACCTGTGAGCTCATTGTAAGACAGGTCGATATCGACCCTACTTCTCAAGTTACTGAAAGCATTATGAATAGAGCCAGATAGTTTATTGTGAGAAAGATTCATCATTACCAGACTTTCTAAGCTTTGAATTTCAGATGGTACTTCTGTGAGTGAATTCCATGATAAATCAAGATAATTGAGTTGACGTAATTTACCAATCTCCGATGGGATATTTCCGCTGAGCTTGTTATTACTAAGATTAATATCATGAATTTGTACCCAAGAACCAATATACCTTTGTAATGACCCGTTCAACCTATTTTTGGATAGGTCAAGAGCAAGAAGATCATGCAGTGATCCGAGCTCTTGAGGTATGACACCTGAAAGTTTGTTATTACTCAAGTTTAAATTTAACATAATTTTCATCTCCCCAAACTCCTTTGGAATTTGACCAACCAAATGATTAGAAGAAAGATCAAGCACTTGAATGGAATTTCCAAATTCGGGTGGTATGCTACCGCTGATGTTGTTATATCCCATCATTAACGTTGTCAAATTTTTGCATTTACCCCAGTTTTGAGATAGTTGTCCATGAAAATTATTATGTCTGAGATCCAAGAAATTTAATCTTGGATAGACCCCAAAGCTATTCGATATATCTCCACTGAATTGATTAAATTCAAACCTTGCTCTTGTTAAGTTGGGGCAATTCCTTAGGCTGCTTGGAATAGGACCAGTGAGTTGATTTCGACTTACGAAAATACCTAGAAGACTTCTCCCTTGGCACAAATCATCAGGCAATGGGCCAGACAACTGATTTGAGTCTATTAAAATCTTAAACAAATGTAGACTTCCGATTCCATGTGGTACAGAACCAGATAATTTGTTTACACGGACAGAGATATAACGAAGGTTTCTCAGGTTTTTTAACGATGAAGGAATACAACCATTGAGTTGATTCTCGCTCAAATCTAGTTCAGTGAGAGACTTCATATTACCTAATTCAATAGGAATGGGTCCAGAGAGTTGATTCTGGAGCAACTGAAGGAGATGCAAAGACTTCAAATCACCTAACGATGAAGGAATAGAACCATTGAGTTGATTATCCATCAGAGATAATTTAATGAGAGACTTCATATTCCCTAATTCAGTAGGAATAGGTCCGGATAACTGATTTTCCGACAAATAAAGGTAATTTAGAGACGTCAAATCACCCAACGATGAAGGAATTGAGCCAGTAATATTGTTCGAAGAGAGGGTTAGTACCTCAAGTGAGACCATGCTCCCTATTTCGTGTGGGATTGAA
This sequence comes from Artemisia annua, assembly GCA_014162995.1. Lineage (NCBI taxonomy): Eukaryota > Viridiplantae > Streptophyta > Magnoliopsida > Asterales > Asteraceae > Artemisia > Artemisia annua. The sequence continues at coordinate 124,567 of LBNU01019233.1, forward strand.
CTATTTAACCTGTTTCCGGAAAGAGACAAGATGGTTAATTGGCTCAGTTTGCCAATGGTTGGTGGAATAGGACCAGAAAGCTGATTGACTGAAAGATCAAGATAGACAAGTTTGGAGAGTAGTCCGATTTCGGGTGGGATGGGACCAAAGAAGTTGTTTAAACTAAGCTCAAAATGGGTCAAGTTGCGTAGAGTAGAGAACGGGAACTGGTGAAGCGTACCTTCTAAGTCCGACATCGTGAGGTTCAACCTGTTAATGTTCCCATCAGTGTTGCACACAATTCCTAACCAAGAAGTGCACGGACTGGGTGCACTAGAATTAGACTGAGGGAGTGTCCAAGAAGATACGATTTGGGAGTTGTTTGGGATTTGAAGGCTTGCTTTCCATTTTAAAAGAGCATTTGCTTCCTCCGAAGTAGCAGAACTAAAGTTCGGTATAGATAAGAGTGCAATGATTAGTAGAGCATGAGATAATAGTAAGAAGTTTAAAGAAGACATTACTTGGTTTTGTTTTTTTGTTTTTTTTTTTTTTTTTTTGTTCTTCTTGAAAGTGAAGGTTGGCATAATGGCATGTCTTAATTTATACTTGAGGCTGCCCTTTCCTGTTGAATTATTTTCTAATTTACAAACATAAAATTTTGGCAGTGTCGTATTTTTCCACAAAGACTGTTTTACTTGATAAATTAATGTCCCTTTCGGAGAATACTTTAACTGTGTAGTACTCCCTCCGTCCCAAATTTATTGTCCAGTGTTGACTTTTTTAGTCTTTTTTATTTAACTTTGACCTTAAATATTTTTATGGGTGTTATATAATATTTGATGCAAAATATATAAATGGATTGTGTTTTAAGTGTACTTTTCAATAGTATAATTTTTCATCAAGTATTATGTAATAAAAAAAATATATTTATGGTCAAAGTTGAACCACTTTGACTTTGAAAATTCAAAGGGGACAATAATTTTGGGACGGAGGGAGTACAACTTTAATCGCTTTGTAAACAAGTTTTCTAAATTTCCACTAATTAAGTTTCAATAAAAGCTCTGATAAAAATAACCCATAATGTGTGATCAACTGTGAAACTATGTACTTTGTAGTAGGGCTGAGCATGGCAGACCCCAAACCCGACCGGACCGAAAAACCGGACCGGACCGACACAGACCGAACCCGACCGAATAATAATCGGTCCGGTCTCGGTTCTAAATATTTGCACTTTTCGGTCTCGGGTCGGTCCGGTCTAAAACCGATAAAAACCCGACTAAAACCCGGACCGACCGAACAACAATTGCTACCATATATTTATTTGTTTTTTTTTCCACTCGTCATTTTGCATTCCAGTTTCCCAAGTAATCTAAAAACCCTATATCTTTACATATTCTAAAAAGACCCAAATCCAAACAATAACATCATCAAGATTCAAGAACATACAATTATCATCAATAAATCAACATAATCATCATTCATCAACGTAAACCCAACAATGGAAGTAAGTATTCTTTACTTCTTTAATTGATTTTAGTCTACATTCATCCTATAATTGCATGTACCTGAGAATAAACAAATGTGGTTTCATCATCGGATCATCATATAACTACTTACACTTAATGGATGTTATTAACTTTTAGGTAGTGAGGATGGCAGTATTGTTACATATTTTATTGACTTTGTATCATATAGGATAATAGGATTATAGGAATCACACATACTAGTATACTATATTACTCTTACAGTATGTTCACATTTTACAATTGTTACCATGTGTGCTTATTTTTTTAATTTGTTTGTTTAGGACCAAACTATAAACCTTGACAATGATGATATTGGTCATGAATCAAACGAAGACGACAACAACAATAAGAAGAACAACAGCAACAACAAAAAGAATGTCAAAAAACGCAAAAGAAAACCAGGTGGAGGAGTGGGAAACGAAAAAGCCGAGTGTTGGAAGTATTTTACTCCAAAGATGGAACGACCGGATGGACCAGATGGTGAGTTGACTAAAATGGCATATTGTAACTTTTGTTCTCAAGTTTATAGAGCCGACCCCGTTAGGAATGGTACGAAAAACATGAATTTGCATTACCCCATCTGTAAAGGAAACCCTATGAATGAGGAAAGACTAAAACAACAAAAACTGTGTTTTACAAAGAAAGAAAATAATGGGGATGGTGAGGGGTGTAGTGGTGGCACTTTGCAAAATTGGAAGTATGATGAGAAAGCTATAAAAAGGTCTTTGATTGAACTTATTGTTTTAGCCGAATTACCCTTTAAGTTTGTTGAACATCCCGCTTTCATTAAGTATTCAAAGAGCTTGCAACCCAAGTATAATTTGCCATCTCGTCACACTATTTCTAGGGATGTCTCTAAGTTTTACGTTGAAGAAAAAAAGAAGCTACTTAAATTTTTAGGCAACCCGAATCACACTATCCACCTAACGACGGATACATGGACCTCTACTTGTCAAAAGATAAACTATATGGTGATAACGGCACACTTTGTAGATGATGATTGGGTTATGCACAAACGTGTCATAAATTTCAAACGCGTTAATAGTCATAGGGGAGAAGACATTGGGAGGGTACTTTTAAAGTGCATAAACGAATGGGGGATTAAAAATGTTATGACCATTACGGTTGATAACATTTCTTCAAATGATAAAGCACTTAAATATTTGATAGAGCACCTTCCAGGTATGTATGACAATGGTAAACATTTTCATATAAGGTGTATGGCACATATTCTGAACTTAGTTGTGAAAGATGGTCTAAAGGTGCATGAAAAGGCGGTTGAGACCATAGGTTCAGCAGTTAAGTACATTAAAAACTCTAGCCAACGAATTGAGAAGTTCAAAGTGAGCATTAAGAATACTTGTGACTCAAATAGGTTTTTAATTGCGGAATGCCCGACGAGGTGGAATTCAACATATGATATGTTGAAATCTGCCATTGATTTACAAGAAGCTTTTTACAATTATAGTTTGAAGAATGCTTCTTTTTCACGTGATCTTGAGTCAATACCCCGTCGTGCCGACTTTGATGCTTGTCAAAGAGTTTGTGATTTTTTGGAAAAATTCAAAGAGGTAACCGAATTAGTATCAACCCAATCTAGTCCCGTTGCTCATTTATTTTATAGCGAGATACTTGATGTTGACAAGCATCTACGTGAGTGGGAAGTAGTGCCAAATTTCGATCAAATGGTGCAAAAAATGCGTTTAAAGTATGACAAGTATTGGGGGGATTATAAAAAAATCAACCATTACATGTACTTTGCGGTGCTTTTAGATCCAACTATGAAATCGGAAATGCTTGGGTACGGGTTTAGGCATTTGATGGAAAATGGTTGTATACCCGAGGAGGATGAATTTGACGTGGATACACCAGTGGAATTTTTAACTGGTCCTGAAAAAGAAGATAAGATTAAGGTATTGGTTTCTGAGGTTGAGACCAATATGGGAGTTTTGTTTGGCTTATATAATGAAAAATATGGAATGAAGTTAACAGTCAACTCAAATGACGTGAAAAAATCATCATCAACTCAATGTACCAATGCAACTCGTCGACGTGGTAATACTTTCTTGAATTCGTTTAAAAGTCAAAATTCAAATAGATCAAGTGGAGTTGACGACGAGTTGAGAAAATATCTAAAAGAACCACCAATTGAGTTAGATGATGAGGAGGACTTCGACGTACTTTTATGGTGGAAGGTAAATAGCCCAAGATTTCCAATCGTTTCAAAGATGGCAAAAGGTAATAAATCTTAATCCATTAATGTAGTATTACATTTAGTAAATTAGTTGGCTACTGATATATGTTATTGCAAGTATTCCTCGTTGCTTTCCTATCATGCTCTCCGTCCATGTTTGAAATATATTGGTTCTTCGTTTAATTGAATGAAAAGAAGTTGTTTAGGCTGCTTCAGCATGATACTATGAATCTAAGAATGATGCAGTAAGATACTGATGTAGACATACAACCTGAATTACAATCCTTATCTGTATTTTTGTTGTTAATCATGTTCATAATATTCTGAAAGTTTAATATTTGCTTCAGCTCATGTTTTTAAAATGTTCAGTTCATGTTTGCTTCAGTTCATGTTTTTAATATTCTGAAAGTTTATTGTTTGCACCCGTTTAGAATCTGTCCAGTGGTAAGCGTTTGTAGTTGGATTTGACAATTTATGGGTGTTATACTCTGTCCAAGTCTTGCCTAGATAATGAGCAATATTATACTGAATCACAAGTATGGTTTTGCCTATTTGATTACTTTTAGAATCTGTCCAGTGGTTAGCTTGTACATTATTATTTTATTTATGAATTACTTTTGTTGTAGATATATTGTCAATCCAAATATCCACCGTTGCTTCCGAGTCCGCCTTTAGCACAAGTGGCCGTATTTTGGACCCATATAGGAATGCCTTGTCGCCGCAAATTGTAGAAGCATTGCTATGCACTCAAAGTTGGATTCGTACATCACAAAAAAGCATCTACATGGATGATTTAGAAGATCTTATGAAAGATGAAGAGGTTATCAAAGGTAAATGGATTTTTTATTCATAAACTATAATAAAAGATGTGTCGATATAAAGTTTTTTTTTTTTTTTTTTTTTTTTTTTTTTTTTTTTTTTTAATTAATTCGCCTTTGTTGTTGTCATGTTATGCTTTTTTAGAAATGAAAGAGGCATTGGACAAATTAAAGGAAGACAATGGAAATGGAAATTAAAGGTATATCGTTGGATTGAGAAGAACCCGTTTTGTGCTTTTGGTGTTTTGGTGAAGTTGAAAGAATGCTCAAGTGGTTTTCGATAAAACTCATGTTTCTTTTGCTACTGTGGCGATGTCAAACTTTATATGTTTATATTTGAAGTCTACTAATCCTTCTAGTTGGTCATAGTTTGTATATGTATTATGTCTTTTACTACTGTGACCAACTTCTTTTGGTTTGTAAATGCTACTGTGACTTAACTTCTTTTGGTGAATATGGAAAAATGCTATTGTGTCTCTAGTTTATTTTACTACTGTGTTAGGACTTAGGCCAAATGGGTCATTCAAATGGCTTGTTCATTTTGCTACGGTGATAACCTATTCCAGACCATTGTTAGCTTTGTAACCTTCATGCAAGTCAATTAGCACTGTGAATTCAGTCTTAGCTTTGAGTCATCTTTGTGAATTCAGTCTTCAAGCTACATTATAATGGTTGCCTTTTGTGATATCTTTGTGAATTCTTAGCTGCATTATTCGTTGTTCTTAGCGCAGAAAAGAACAATGGTTTAGGCCAAAGCCAAAACATGGCCGCAAAAGATCTACATCTCAATATTTCATACTCTCACGGACAAGCACGAAAATGCATCTTGCCGAAATCAGAAATGCAACAAAAACAATAAAAAAAAAAAGAAAAAAAAAAGAAGAAGCAAATATCATAGAATAAACCAATAACCAACATAATCTAATGAATAAATGAAATAATGAAAATAACTCATCAACTTAAAATGGGTACTTATAAATGAAATAATGAAAATAACTCAGCAACTTTCAATGATTTTAGTGCATTTTTATGCTACATATTAATCTTATGTTTCTTCCCATACGTAAATTCAATGGGTATTTTAATGTTTGAGTGAAACTAATGGCTACTTTTATCTTTGCTTGCTGCATGTCAAATGTTCGGTCCAACATGTCCAAAACCGAGGACCGACCCGACAAACCCGATGCAAGACCGACCCGACCCGAGTACACATCGGTCCGGTCTCGGTCCTTATAAATTACGGTTCTCGGTCTTCGGTCCGGTCCGGTCTTGGCCGGTCCGGTCCGGTTTTCACCCGATGCTCAGCCCTAGGTATAATAGGATAATTAGAATTGTCTATTTTCTAAATAAATAACTCATAGCAATCTTTAATAGTAAGATGATTTGCACTATATGAGTTACTGAAATAGAAACTAGACAAATTACTTCAAAATGGTAAAAGACAAACTAGCAATTTTATCTGGTTGTTTTGCTTTAACCATTTAAAGATACTACATACAATTGTTGGAATGGTAGATCTATTCAGGAAGAAATTGCATGCCCAATTTTTCAAGTTAATAATTTGGAATGTGATGAATAACATTTACATAGTAGAATACATTCTTTTAGAACCTATAAAATTGTTGCGAATGGGTTTTCTCAAAGATGTAGGAAAGTAAATAGCACACTATTTTCTTTCACTGATAATGAAACATTTATAATGTTGTCAAATTCAGTGGGAGTATTGTGTACCTATTACTGAATAAGGGATTATTGTAATGTTCTCTGATTCAGTGGGAATTACAAGACTTATTGTCTTGATTGTAACTCAGATTATCTTGTGTATATCTCAAGATAATTACTTTCCAAAATATAGACATTAATATTTTCAAGGATAGTCATGTACATTTCCTTGATTGATTGAGTGACTCTATATCTACTAGTTATGTTAATATAATGACACAAATCATATTGTTCACAATAACAAACGTGTGCGTGTTGTTTATGTGGAACTTGATGTTGTTCCATGCACAAGTGGGAGAAATCTTGATTATGCGAAAGGTACAACACATAGTAATATGATTTAAAGGATTCTCTTAAATGCAAAGTAAGAGATTCACATTCTAATACACATCTAATCTAAGAAAACACTTGGTGTTGAAATTTAGTAAACGTGAGACGCAGACTAAATTCCAACAACAAGGTGTAAACTTATATGTTTATATGTATTATGTCTTTTGCTACTGTGACCAACTTCTTTTGGTTTGTAAATGCTACTGTGACTTAACTTCTTTTGGTGAATATGGAAAAATGCTATTGTGTCTTTAGTTTGTTTTCTACTGTGTTAGGACTTAGGCCAAATGGGTCGTTCAAATGGCTTGTTCATTTTGCTACTGTGATCAGTCTTAGCTTTGAGTCATCTTTGTGAATTAGTCTTCAAGCTACATTATAATGGTTGCCTTTTGTGATATCTTTGTGAATTCGTAGCTGCATTATTTGTTGTTCTTAGCGCAGAAAAGAACAGTGGTTTAGGCCAAAGCCAAAACATGGCCACAAAAGATCTACGTCTCAATATTTAATACTCGCACGGACAAGCACGAAAATGCATCTTGCCGAAATCAGAAATGCAACAAAAACAATAAAAAAAAAGAAGCAAATATCATAGAATAAACCAATAACCAACATAATCTAATGAATAAATGAAATAATGAAAATAACTCATCAACTTAAAATGGGTACTTATAAATGAAATAATGAAAATAACTCAACAACTTTCAATGATTTTAGTGTATTTTTATACTACATATTAATCTTATGTTTCTTCCCATACGTAAATTCAATGGGTATTTTAATGTTTGAGTGAAACTAATGGCTACTTTTATCTTTGCATGCTGCATATCAAATATTCGGTCCAACATGTCCAAAACCGAGGACCGACCCGAAAAACCCGATGCAAGACCGACCGACCCGAGTACACATCGGTCCGGTCTCGGTCCTTATAAATTACGGTTCTCGGTCTTCGGTCCGGTCCGGTCTTGGCCGGTCCGGTCCGGTTTTCACCCGATGCTCAGCCCTACTTTGTAGAGATCCCGGTGCAAGACTAGCAAAGGCCAAAAACAAGCTCTTCAATTGTGATGTAAGAATTCTAATAAGTTATAACAGTGTAGAAAGTACTTAGATAAGTTATTTTAATTAATTTTCTAGCTCTGTTTGATGCAAATGATCTGTAAAAAAAATCATAGTAAACATCTTCAACGATTTTCTTATCTATTGTTAAGATTTACACAATCATTTCAACGCTGCATTGCTCACCATAATAAATGTCTAATATCACTTCTTTTTTCTTTTTTTTTTTTAATAAAAGGCATCCCAATTTCATGAAACCAAACCAAGATACAAATTACAAACAAAAAAACACAAGACAAAAAAACTACGTACTGCCCAGGACAGAAGGACTGGATAAAATCTATACAACGAAACAAACAAATTTCCAGCAAGTTGACTGGAGGGAGAAATAAAACAGCCAACAAAAATGAAAAGTCACCGTGAATAAATTATCATATACTGACTTATAGGTTTATGCCTCCTGTCACAAACAAAACCATGGGAGCCTCTTGACTTGATGACTATATACAGGTCTCTTCCATGTCCCATACATATGAAGTTCAAACCAAAAAAGCAACCACACACTTCGTATTTGTCTGCGCTTGATTATGGAAAATGATTGGGAGGCCTAAAAAATATGACTAATTGTGTGCCTAATAGATGTGGCAATAAATTATTGGTTTGTGAAGAAGTGGGTCTCCTCCTGTCCCCAATAGGATGCTGACACATAGGTTTAGGCATATTATTAGGCATACGAGTTAGGCATCCCAATCATTGCTCCTTGATTATATGTCCCATGCCCCATGCATATTTTTAATAGACAGAACCATTTACCATTTTACTCATTTTCTGCGCTTGATTCCATTTTTGATATATAACAGCACACATAACATATAGCCAACCTCATCATATACTGTTCGACATTTAAAAGGTTCAAATTGTTGGAATAATGATTTCCTTGTCATTCCATTAATTAATACTCCCTCCGTCTCAAAATAAGTGTCCAGTTTGACTTTTCAGAGTCAAACTGGTTCAACTTTGACCTTAAATTTTTTTTTTTTGTTATATAATACTTGATGAAAAATTATACCAATGAAAAATACACTTAAAATCCAATCCATTCATATATTTTTCATCAAGTATTATGAAACACCCGCAAAAATATATATGGTCAAAGTTGAACCAGTTTGACTCTGAAAAGTCAAACTGGACACTTATTTTGGGACGGAAGGAGTAATTACATTATATAATCATCTAAGGATTATTCTAGAACCAAGTAAACATGGGCTAAGCCTAAAACTAATACTAAAGCCCATAATACAAAATAACGTCTAACACTCGCGCAATATGAGCCGGAGGTGACCGACCACTCAAGCTGGTATGGTACTCATCAAACAACGTAGTTGGTAAGCCCTTAGTGAAGATCGATATCCACAAACTGATAATGGGAAGGCACAAGAAGAACCCGAACCTGACCAATAGCAATTAAATCACGAACAAAGTGAATATCAATCTCAATATGCTTCGTACATTGATGCTGGACAGGGTTGTAGGACATGTAAACTGCACTAACATTATTACAATAGACTAATGTAACTGAGAACAAAGGTGTATGAAGCTCCTGTAACCAACAAGTCTCAGCAACAACATTAGCAACACCCTTATACTCAGCCTTGACACTAGATCGGGAGAAAGTAACATGCCGCTTGGAAGACCATGAAAGTAAATTGTTGCCAAGAAATACAAAATATCCAAAAATCGAACGATGAGTCATAGGGTAACCCGCCCAGTCTGCATATGAGTATGCAACTAAAGATGTGGTCGACGAGGAGTATAATTGTAATCCACAATCTAAAGTACCATGAATATACCGCAAATCCTATTGACAGCAGAAAAATGAGGCTCCCTCGAATCATGCACATATAAGAAAACCTCATGTACAGCATAAGATATATCAAGACTAGTAAAAGTGAGGTACTGAAGAGCCCCCGCAAGGCTACGATATAAAGTCGGATCCACATCTGCCCTTAACTTAGATTCAGTATCAACATGTGTCTAACATAGATTGCAACGAACCATATGAGCCCGCTCAAGAATCTCAGCTGCATACTTACGCTGAGACAGAAACATCCCAGACGTGCTACGTGTCACAAAAATGCCCAGTAAGTAATTAAGAGATCCAAGGTTAGTCATAAAAAACTCCTAACACAGAGAAGTAATAATCCATTGTAATAAAACTGTAGAAGAAGCAATCAAGACACTGTCATCAACATATAAAAGAAAGTAAGCTGCGCCAGTCCCATGTCTATATATAAATAAAGATCAGTCACAGCGACTATGACAAAAACTAACACATGTAATATAAGTAGCAAAATATTGAAACCAAGCTTGAAGAGCATGCTTAAAACCATAAAGAGATCATTGCATTAAACATACATGATTAAGACGCTGTGGAACCCAAAATCATAGAGGTTGATGCATATAAACCGTCTATAATAAATCTCCATGTAAAAATGCATTCTTGACAGCTGATGAACAGGCCAATGTCGAAAAACTGCAAGGCTAAGAATAGTCCGGATGGTGGCTGATATGTGCTTATTCACATATCTTTTATTCACCATTATTAGACTATTTTAGACCAAAAACTAACGTTCAAAGCCAAAGATATCGTGTTTTTGTGTTTATGACTGTGCAGGTATGGATATTGCTAAAACATCACAAAAAGTAACCTAAAAGCCCGAAAAGAGCACGAGATGTGGAAAAGATTTTGAAAGAGAAGAAAAAGAAGAAATCTACTCATGAAAAGCCCGTGAAGATGAATTATTTCTCATAGGCTCAAGAAAGTACAAGAGACACTTAATCAAAGCTCATTGAAGATTATGAAGCTATAACTTTCAAAATCCGAGCAAGTGATCACTTTTACATTATTGAAGATCTTTGGAAAGCTCGTCAACACATCACCTCAAAGTTACAAGGACTATAGTCGTATTTTAGATAGTTAAGATAGTGTCGTATCTCTAGTTTATGCTTTGTATGAACGGAATTATAAAGACTAAGGGGCTAAGTGCAATATGTAAAACAAGGGATTAGTCACCTAGACTCCCTTAAATACCACCCCATGGCCTCATTTAGTCTTGGTTAGTTGGTTAGTTTTTTTTTTTCCATGTTGTAGCGTAAGGTTTTTAATACAAGCTTTTCATTTTCATGTCCAAGTCTTTTAATTTGCTTATTTACTTGCTTATTTACTTGCTTATTTGCACCTTCTTTTCATCTTATTCAAGCTTCTTACTTCTATCTTGATTCAAGATAAGCTCACAAAAGTCTTGCACCACCTTTGCATGAAAAGAAATTTTCGTGCCTTATGATTATGACTTGAGCTTATTTGGGTTTTGCTAGTTTGTGAGAGCTTTTGTTTTGTTTAGTTTTAGCTTATTTACAAGTTTTAAAGTTGTTATCTTTAGCTTTTTAATCTTTATTTTGAGTCTAAACTAGCTTTTCATTTACAAGCCCTAGAAATATGTTTTGCTTATTTTGATTAGTTGTGTTTTCTATAGCTTATTTTGAGTATTGGTCTTGCTTAATATTGAGTTTAAATGAGTTTTTATTGAGTTTTTATAAAAGTTTTACGTAAAAAATTTTGTCCAGTACGTTAATAGGGTTTAATAGCGAGTATGAGTCTTTTAGGGTTTAGTAGCGAGTATGGTCCCATTTTACATAGCGAGTATGCTATTTTATTTTGTGCTAGCGAGTTTAATCTTGGCTAGTAGCGAGTTTGGTTGTGACTAAGTCCTAGCGAGTTTGCCATTTTCNTCCCATGTCTTGCTTCTTACTTGGAAATCATATATCCAAATCTTATCGACTAACGGTATCTTTGGCATACTTGATAAACGGCCTTAGATTTACTATTAGGATTACCCTTACCTTAGAAACATTGAGGACAATGTTTATCTTTAGTCTGGGGGGGTGAATCTTCGATTTGATTGACCTAGCACTTTCATCTTTGTCGTTTACTTACGCAACCCCGTTTTCCTCAAAAATCCAAAAAAAATTGAAAAATTTTGAAAATTTTCAAAGCAAAAAGCACAGAAAAAAAATGAGAAAAATATAAAAATACAAAAATAGAATAAAAGTTTTGACACCGAGTTTGACTTTCCTACTAGGTAAGAGTAAGACTAAAAATTTTGACTTGATCCGGGCGTGTTGAGCCCTAGCATGTTCCCTTAACCAAAGATGATCATAAAAGCTTTTGCTAGTTTTGTACACAAGGAGCTACTCTTTTGTCGGCTCCCGTACTTTACTTTATATATGCATGGCTTAAAATTATCGGCTAAGTATCCGCGGATCTCATTATTTGAGATTTTCAAAATGCGGAGAATGAGATATGATAGTGTTTATTTAGAAGTTAGTTACCATACGTGGAGTAGTGGTTCTCTTTAAAGCTCATCGAAGGTACTTGTGGCCTTTCGTTCCCATCAGCTTGTTTCACCCCATATCTTGTGCGCTAATTAAAGATGTTAGGTTTAGCCGATGAGTAGTTCTTTATCTTCTTAAGAGAATTTTTGCTTGGGAAATTGGGTACACATCATGGATACACGTCAATTGAGTTGTATTGTATATCGTTGAATAAGCGTAGTACGCATGTGGTTTCGGAGCTACCCAAAAGCCCGTTGTTATGTATGAGCTAAGGTGCTTTAAGACTTCGGATTGAGATCGGACCTTGGATCCTAGATTCCAACCCTAGCAGTTGGCGGTAGGTCTTGGATTGAAACCGTGAAGGTTCGGAGTTGAGAAGTTACTAAGGCAAAGTTAAAAAAAACAAAAAAAACAAAAAACATAAAAAAAAAAAAAAAAGAAAAAAAAAAGTATCAAGAAAAGAAAAAGAAAAAGAAAAGAAAGAATAAGGATGTATGTTGAAGATTTATGGATCATGAGTTCTAGTGTTAAGACTAAAGTTGGTCGCGCGTGAGGTGCATGTTACGATCCTAGATCGGACGCATGAGGTGCACGTGAAATGTACTCGCCAACTTATGTCTATTTATGATGTATTCCAAAGTCTTTGTATGTATCCAATATCCTTGATGTGGACCACATTTCTCTTGCAAACCTTCTTAAGGGAAGATCGATAACTACTTAGCGTTTGAATTTGGTATCTTTATCGGACTAAATCATATTGAAACGAGAAAATATGAAGCAATTCATTTCTCAAATCAATTAAAAAATTCTAGATGCACTAAGATTTGGGAGCGGGAGGTGACCACACACAAGTAACTTCCATGAGTGGTATTGGTATCTAACGTCTAAGTAAGCGGTGATCTCGTTTTTGCACTTAGTTTGGGACTTGTGAAAAATCAGGGACGATGAATTTTATCCAATCGGTCACTTTTCTATGAATCGTGTTCTTGCTCTATGACCCTTAATCGTTATCAAAAGATAATGAAAGTCATTCACACCGTCATATGCTAAAATAGTGTTATATGTGATGTACATAGTCAAAAACGGAAAGCCGGGGCGTTTTAGGGAATAAATGATTTCGAATTTCTCTTGAACGTTTTGCTACTTTTCAAAGTTAGTAAGGAGAGGTTTTGAAATTATTTACCCTTAAGGCGTGATGTGATTACATTGCGTGAGGACACGCAATACCTTAGTCTGGGGGATTTTGATATGTGCTTATTCACATATCTTTTATTCACCATTATTAGACTATTTTAGACCAAAAACTAACGTTCAAAGCCAAAGATATCGTGTTTTTGTGTTTATGACTGTGCAGGTATGGATATTGCTAAAACATCACAAAAAGCAACCTAAAAGCCCAAAAAGAGCACGAGATGTGGAAAAGAGTCAAGAAGCCGAGTCAAAGTTGATATTCACTCAAGAAAAGCCCGTGACGAAGTTTTCATTACTTAAAGGCTCGAGAATATGAAAGAAATACTTAATCGAAGAATAAAGATGATTATCTTATATAAGCTTCCCAAATTCGAGCAAGTGATCACTTTTATATCATTGAAGACTTATTGAAGACTCGTCAACACTTTCCTCAAGATTACAAGGACTTAAGTTTACTTTTTGAAAGTCGTTTAGTAGTGTAAAAGAAGTTTATGTGTCATTTCATAAACTTATAAGAATTTAAGGGGGGCTTGATGTAAAAGGAATCCACCCATGGAGTCCTTAAATACCACCCTTAACCTCATTTTTGAGGTGGTTAGTTTTTTGTAGTTTTTAGTTTTCATAATCCTAGTTTATTTCCATGTTGTAGTGTAAGGTTTTTAATACAAGCTTTTCATTTTCATGTCCAAGTCTTTTACTTTGCTTATTTACTTGCTTATTTGCACCTTCTTTTCATCTTATTCAAGCTTCTTACTTCTATCTTGATTCAATATAAGCTCATAAAAGTCTTGCACCACCTTTGCATGAAAAGAAATTTTCGTGCCTTATGATTATGACTTGAGCTTATTTGGGTTTTGCTAGCTTGTGAGAGCTTTTGTTTTGATTTGTTTTAGCTTATTTACAAGTTTTAAAGTTGTTATCTTTAGCTTTTTAATCTTTATTTTGAGTCTAAACTAGCTTTTCATTTACAAGCCCTAGAAATATGTTTTGCTTATTTTGATTAGTTGTGTTTTCTATAGCTTATTTTGAGTATTGGTCTTGCTTAATATTGAGTTTAAATGAGTTTTTATTGAGTTTTTATAAAAGTTTTACGTAAAAAATTTTGTCCAGTACGTTAATAGGGTTTAATAGCGAGTATGAGTCTTTTAGGGTTTAGTAGCGAGTATGGTCCCATTTTACATAGCGAGTATGCTATTTTATTTTGTGCTAGCGAGTTTAATCTTGGCTAGTAGCGAGTTTGGTTGTGACTAAGTCCTAGCGAGTTTGCCATTTTCCTTAGTCCCTAGCGAGTTTACTTTCTAGTAACCCTAGCGAGTTTGGTTCCCATTTAGGAGTAGCGAGTTTGGGTTTACCTTTAGGGTAGCGAGTATGATTTCTAGTTTAGTGTAGCGAGTATGGTTTTGCACATGGTAGCGAGTTTGGTTTCTTTAGCATAGCGAGTTTGTGTTTCAAATTAGGTAGCGAGTTTGTAATTTTATTTTCAAGTGTGTAGCGAGTTTAGTTTATCTAGGGTCTAGCGAGTTTACTTTTTATACATAGCGAGTTTAGGGTTTTAGACATAGCGAGTTTCATATTATTTTGTCTTAGCGAGTTTAGTTTTTTTTATTCACTTTAGTTTTCGAGTCTTAGTCTTTTAATTGTCTTGTTTATTTCTGAAAGCCGAGCTAGGCTTATTTACACTCCATCGTTCATCGAGTGGAGTTTTCTTTTATCCATTTCGTACCGTTACTCTGCCAAATTTTCTTTTGAACCGTTTAACTTAGTTTAATTTTCTTTCGTTAATTAAATACAAAACAACAAAAACATTTTCTTTATTTCTTTCTTAAGTTTAAACTTTTATTTCTTCTTCGCTTTACTTAGTCTCATGTCTTCTATTCTAGTTAAACGTATTTCTTTTCTTACCGTTCTTTATTTCATTTAAACTTTATGCAAACCTTTCGTAGTATAACTAAAACAAATTCAACTCTTTTCAACCCATTCATCTCACATAACTCACGACTTGAGTGACTAGATCAATTTCAACGCTCGTTGGTACAACGATACTCGTGGTTTACAAGCTTGCTTGCTAGACTTTTACGACCAGTGGCCGATTTAACAAATGGACTAAAGGTCTCATCGACATAACAAGGAACATGTGTGTTGCTATTCGCCACAAAACGAGCCTTGCAGCGACTAAGAGTACCATATGTCAAATACTTTGCCGAAATAATCACATCGAACGAACAATGTTGGCATTCATGGATTGCAGCACAAGTGTCAAAATGCATTATATTCATCACGCATAACAAGTTGCTAATTAGAATCATCAAATGCTTCATTATACGACTTAGGTAAAGGAGAAATAGTGGCAACATTTAAATAAAGACGACCAGGAGGGCGATTAGACCCGACACGAAAATGAGTAACCATGGGGTGAACCGAAATAGGGTTTTGAGGTGAGGGTGAATGGCCACCACTATCCTCATCTTCACGTGAGTGCCACATCATCATTCAGAGCATCACCGTTATCATCACCTTTTAGCTCTAATGGTCATCACCATTAAAAATACTCATTTTATACAAACATATATCACAAAATACACCACACACTCTCACGAATAAAAAAAAATGATGAGGGTGGTCATTGTTAAAAAAAAAAAAAAAAAAAAAAAAATGATGGGGTGAGCACAATAAGGGCGGCGCGCGACAACGGAGTGAAGATGATGGCTCACCCTCTATTGTGTCCCGACTAAGTTTTGTACACCATTACATTCACGGCTCAATTAATTCAAATATTAATTGATGATAAATTCTCTCTTCTTTCTAGATACACAACAAATCTCAGACACACTAAACACGAAATTATTGTGTGTATGACCCAACAACATACAATAAAGCACAAGCAGAATAAAAGAGAATGTAGCATGTACGATTTGAACATGTACAACTCTTTATACCATAAACATAAGTGAAGTGATTTGCACATTCCATAAATGATTGGGACACTCAAATCCATTGTATTTGAACATTTATACCCTCACAGAAATGAAAATATAAGGGTAACTGTGAGGGTATAAATGTCCAAGCATAATAGACTTGAATGTCTTGTGGAGTGTGCAAATCACTTCCTATAAGTGTGTGCATAACTTTTATTACAAGAAAAATCACTTCCACGGATACATGTTCTAATGAGTGACACTTCTGAAGAGTACGTGTAAAAATTTAAACGTTTGAGATATGACACCTTTGTTAAAAATTGTGACTCTAAAGGGCAAAAGCATATATTTACATTTTATTTTATTTTTTTGTCATTAGAAATATACATCTTCACTTTTATCTACACTTTTTAAGTGTAGAAAAAACATTTAAAATTTAGTTATACTTTTTGCCCATTTTTTCCAAAAAGTTGGTTGACACTTTTTTACCTTTATTTACACTTTTTTGTGTGTCAATAAATGACAGTACTTGTGACAAATTTTGTTGCAAACTTGAGATCTAAATCTGTGACAGTAACCGTATGAAGGGATTTTCTATTTGTAAACAGAAAGTCATCTGTCAAAACCAATAGCCTTAAACTTAATTATTATTATGAAAAGTCCGGGTCAATTATAGCCGACTTCCATTATTGTCATGCAAAAACTAGAAAGATGGAATAATTACAAAATAGTCGACTAATGGTAAGTATTATTTTAAATTGACGAGTCAATGTCTTTTAGCAAATGACTCTAGCTTAGAGTATTCTGTGGTCGCGTTATGCATATCACGGTCCCAATAGTCATTGGAAATAATTGAATTGCATCAAGGTAGGTACACATACCTTGAACTTGTGAATGAGGGAAATAAGTGTGTAATTTCGTGAAGAAACGTATTAGTAATTAGTAGTATATTATAAGGGGAGAGAGAAGAAGAAGAAGAGGGAGAGAGAGAGAAGTGTGTGGAGATGCTAAGAAACATGAAAGAGACACAAAGTCTGATGAAGAAGTAATAAGAGAAAGTATGGGAACACAAGAGAAACTCATTAGTGACATGTCTAATGGCGTAACCGAGGATGCCATATTGGAAACGAAGAAAGAGCATTTGACTAATCTCAGTGCAGATGCGAGGGAAATTGGTGATGAGAGTGGATTGGATTTGTTTGATGACAACAACAGAAGCATATATTTTGAGATCCCTGAAGGTTAGTTACTTCTGCTACAGTCTGTCAACTAAAATAATTAGAATTGTTGAGGCCATGGTTGCAACATAGTGATCTTTATATATATTTCTCGTGCACATNAAAAACCTCGAAAAAAAAGTTTGTCAGAAGTATACAAAAGTGTCTCTTTATAGAAAGATGATTTAATTTCGATCGCGATGGTACTTGCTTCTATTCTATATTTCCAAAATAAAACTCATCATTATCATAAATACATGTTTTCAACACATACAATTGAGGCAAGTGAGTTTTAAAATGGCATGCATTAATATCAAGTTGATTCATATTTGGAAATACTTCTTAATTATAGTAAGCTTAAACAATACCTAGGGCTGCAACCAAGTCAAGCTTTTATCAAGCAACTCGAGCTCGAGCTTGAGCTTGACTCGATAGAGTCAAGCTTTTATCAAGCTCAAGCCCAAAAAATAGCTCGAAACATATAACAAGCAAAGCTCAAGCTTTTGATAGCCCGACTCGAGCTCCTATCAAGCTTTAATATAAATATATTTCCATTATAAATTTATATAACTAGCTAGGGATAATTTGAGTATTAACATAATTATAACGACTTACTTTGTAAATAGTTGAACATGTATTTTAGAAGGTCATTTAAACCTAATTAATCCAAATATTTTGTTTCCTACCTTATGTATTCTTTACACTTCGTGGGCTGTCGACTGTTATAGTGTTATCATTTGTGTAAAACACTAGTGAGTTTGGCTATTATGGTTTAAGTTTGTCTTACTTTATACATATATTTATTGATGAGTTTGGCTATTAGATACAATGTTTTTATATACGTTCAAGCTTTTCAAGTCAAACTCAAGCTTTAATCGAATTTTTCAAGCCAAGCTCAAGCCTGAATGATTAAAGCTCGTCAAGTTATCAAGCTAAGCTCAAGCCTAACTTATAAATTTCAAGCCAAGCTCAAGCCATGTTAAGCTCAAGCTCGGCTCGACTCGATTACACCCGTAACAATACCTATTGGGTTGTTGTTAACAAAACATTAAAAAAATAAAAATTATATTGTGAATAACTAACCGATGTGTTGTTTTTTTGTTTAATGTCCATATTTCTAATCAAAACAATCTTAAATTATATTTGAAGTAGTGTTTAGAGATTTGTAAGATGTTAAAAATTGTAGCTAAATTTAATGCACATCATTTTATATGTCCATACAATATTATAAACAAGAAAAACACATGTTTTTCATATCTTACAATATTTTCACAAGTTTTGGATTTTTACGTTATTCGGTTTACGTTTTACGCGTTTAAACCTATGTTTTCAGATTTTAACAGTGTATACGCGATCCATTAAACTTATCACTCATTTTATATGTTAGTATTAAGTATATTGATGAGTTTAATCATTTCTACAAGTTTTATATTTTTACAATACCCGATTTTACGTTTTGTGATTTAAATACTTACCCTTATCGATTACGGGGACCAAAACTCACTCCGTAAATCAAAATAATATCCAAATGACTAACCAAGTCATCCATATATACATATAGTCGACATTTATGCAAATCACCAAGCCTTGGTGGCTTGGTGATGAACCATTAGTTCATTATGCTTCAGGTATAACCTCATCAAATACAAATGCGCAAAACATCCTAATGTTACTAACCTCCTCAACTTGCTATAAGATCAAAACCCATTCTCTTCCTTTTCCTTCATAAAAAATCTGGCCACCTTAATTATTATAGAGCAATCCATATCTGATTTTTCATATTACAAATTCCATATCATTGTTGAAGCTCTTGTAAAGTTTCACATGATCCTAGTTCTAGTTTCTTCATTCCTTTGGTGATTTGCAAGCCACACAAGAGTGACTTCTAGTAGATGTCTTCAAGTATTTGTCTAAGTGATCCTAAGTTAATAATAAGAGTTTGAAAGATTTAGAAGCTAGGGTTTCTAAGTTAGTATTCTTGATTCTTGTTCATATTTCCCTTTTTTCTCCTAAAAGGCCAAAAGTTGTAAAATAACTTGTGATCAAATCTTCATCTCTATCATTTTATACTTGTTATTATGTGTTTTATATGTTAGTATATTGATCATTGTCCATAAATCTTAAAACAAGTAAAAACATGTACGGATTTGCTTATGATTTTATGTGAAAGGATTTGTTAGTAAAACTAGTGAAACAAGTAGACTTATGCTTAGGGCTGAGCATGGAAGGTTCAAAATCGAACCGGACCGACAAAACCGACCGAACCGACAAAAACCAAGCTGACCAGACAGTCCATCGGCTCGGTTTAGGTTTAGGATTTTTATGATTTTCGGTTACGGGTCGGTTCAGGTCGGTTCGACCCAAAACCAACAAAAACACACGCAAACACACATGAACCGAACCGAACCGACCGACCAGAAAAAAATCGAACCGAATCGACTATATTCGGTTCGGTTTTAGTTTAAGTTTTTCACGATTTTCGGTTTTGTCATTTCGGGTCGGTTCGGTTTTAGACTGATGCTCAGCCCTAAGACCTTAAATAAACAAGAAAAATACATGTTTTGACCCCTTTCTGGTCAGAATCATTAAAAATGTAAAATACGAAAGTAGTCCAGAATGATGTTTTACATTTAAACTCGCGAGATTTTAACCTGAAAATTTAAAACGAAGGATGTGCAACGCGGGCTGTTTAGACCCGAAACTTGTTTTTATCCAAAATCCTTTCTCATTCGACCTAGTTACTGAGCTTGATAATTTTTCAAACTTACCAAACTTCATTACTAATTATAAATATCATTTCCATAAAACAAAATCATACATTTAACCCTCGGAATAGTGTTTTCACAAATGACGGGAATTATGACCATTTTGCCCTTTTCCGCAACTTATAACCAAAAACCAGTTTTACCTATTTCCTAATTCATAAAAATTACCTAAGTGTTATATATAAGTTCTTGACCATTTTGACACATATGCAAAATATATGTTTAACTATTAACATAACATGTTAGTAGGATATTTCATGTGAGGGGTTTCATCGGGGTAAGCGTATTGACGAGTTGCTGGATTTACGATTTAAAGTGTCCTAACTCCTCAAACGTTTACTACATGACCTCTAAATTATGATAGCCCGAACAGTGATACAATATTTAAACTAAACACGTTTCACAAACTAGTAAACCATTTTTCTACGACATACACAATCACTATAAACTACCATGTACAACATTATGATCAATATTATGACTTATATAGACTCGTTTATATTTTTCACATCGTTATTCCAAAACTTAAAACGATATCATATTTCTAGGTTGTACTTAGAGATTTTCCCGGCCTACTATCGATTTCATTATATCCTTAAAACATCATCCACTCACGGTGAGTCATAGCTCTATTTTTACTCATTTTTACTGTCTAATAAACTCTTGGGGGAGATACATGCTACTACTTTTATTATAATCACAATTGCTTGAAAAAACTGTATTTGTACTATATTAATTATTATTGATACTATGAATTATGTGCTGTATCAATTATTATTGATACCTTATGTGCTATGTCAAAACCATCCTTGTTAAGTCTCAATATCATGAACTGTTTAAATACCCATTTTGTAAGCAAGGATGTCTTAAATAGTACTATTGAGGTTGACACATTCGTCCATAGTAGGTTAAGCTCTACGATCCTAACCAGTGTTTGAGACACTACTGGTGGCCCTCTACCGGGTAGATTATCAATATCTACAATACTGGGATGAGAAACACATTTGGTGGCCTCCTACCGGGTAGATTATCAACATCTACGAGAATGGGATGAGAAAACTATGGGTATATAACAACGTAAATCTCGATCTAACAGACTTGGTAAAAATTCGAACTAACGGACTGGGTACATTCTTGCACTAACAGACTAGGTACAATTGTGAACTAAGCAGAAACTAGAAACCAGAAACTAGAAAACTTAAGACTTCGATGCTAGTAACTTAGGGCAACGAAAACAGTATCTCTATGTTGTAATTGTATTTATATGCAATAGCCATGCACTCGAAAGTTTTATGAACTACATTTAGTATTTACATATACTTGTCACGACGATTTTTACATAAAGGTTTTCACATTATGTAACACCCCCATTTTCACAGATCGTAGCGGAATTTGATCTGGGGTAGTACTTCATGGATACAAAGACATGATAATAGAAAACGACTCAAAAAGAGACATTTTTGAAAAGAGGAGTTATCATTCATTTATTTATCAGAGTTTTTACAGTAAAAGATGTACTTTTACCAAAAGAGAGGTCGATCCCTAAGATACGTTTTGAAGCAAAAGTATGTGAATGATAACAGGTCTGGACGTCCTCATGTCCAGTGTCACACCATGCCATAAGTCCTAAAGGGCTCAGTTACCTAGGATAACATGCTTAAAGGTCAACACTAAGGTTGAGTGAGACTCATAGGTTTAAGTAGATATGGGGTGAATACAAGTTCCACAGGGTTCAGCTGAAATGCTAGTTGTGGAAAAAGTAATGAAAGAGTATTATTGCACTAAGCTCATGACACCGCACGTTAACATATCTAGGTTATAGGGCACTGAGACCCTTACATGACGGGACGTAATAAGGATTAACTTGCCAAGGTTAATCTTTCGGGGTGTTTTCAAATATAGTGCTTATTGGTACCCTGTAACACCCCCATTTTCACAGTTCACAGCGAATTTAGGGTTGGGGTATAACTTCATGGAATCACAGTTACAGTAATAGAAAACGACTCTAAAAGAGACATTTATAGAAATTTAGTTATCATTCATTTAATTATCAGAGTTTTTATAGTAAAAGATATACTTTTACTATTGATGAGGTCCCAAAGTCTAGGTGATATGTTGTATTTGAATGATAACCGGTTTGAAAATCCTCTGAGTTTAGTGCCTCCTTCTGCCATATCTCCGTAATAATGATATACCTAGGATACATGCTTAATAAGTCAACACTAGGTGTTGAGTGAGAATCATAGGTTTAAGTGTTAGTGAATACAAGTTCCCTGGGCTTCGTTGTTACACCCATCGATAATGTTGTGTGCGTGTGATAATTGTGATACATGCACAATTATCAAGAGTGGGGTATGTTGTACTAAGCTCATGAACCACACGTTAACAATCTGGGTCATGGGGGCTGCAGACCCAACCATGAGGGGATGGGAAGGATAATTTGACAAAGTTAATCCTTCAGTGGGTTCAAATATAGTACCTATTGGTACCATCCAGAGAGATGTTAATACCAAAGGGAGTTGTCAAACTCCAATAGATCTATCAACTATATTCGCGTTCTCGTGGGTAAAATATCCCAAACGATTAGATTCATGAATTTTAGTTATGTAGTAGTGGCAGATAGTTTACTCGTGCAACAACTAAAGAAAAAGACTTGTATTCGGTTTAAATTAAAGCATGTAGCACGTATCCCCCTCACAGGGTTTGTAAACCATTTAGAGTGAAAAGTTAAAAGATGTGAGGCTACGAAACTCACCTGGGCTTAGGGAATTCTTACTATTGCAAAGAGTGACTCGNCATGAATTTTAGTTATGTAGTAGTGGCAGATAGTTTACTCGTGCAACAACTAAAGAAAAAGACTTGTATTCGGTTTAAATTAAAGCATGTAGCACGTATCCCCCTCACAGGGTTTGTAAACCATTTAGAGTGAAAAGTTAAAAGATGTGAGGCTACGAAACTCACCTGGGCTTAGGGAATTCTTACTATTGCAAAGAGTGACTCGGAAGCTAGACTGCCATACTCACATATCCTGATGTTGTTGTAGTTGTGGATGTATGTCAAGCTTTAGTTGTTTAGTTTAAGTTTCTTAAGTAATCATTCTTAGGGTTTTTAGGGTTTTAGATATAACACAACACCGTTCGGGTCATCACAATTCAGAAGTATAAGACTCCTCACATGAAGCTCCTTACTATTGTATTATGTTATCAACATAATACCATTCAGGCCATCATAATTCAGAAGTTAATACTCCTCACATGAAGCTCCCTTCTATTGAGTTATGTTGTTATTAGAGTTTAGTTATAACATAACACCGTTCGGGCCATCATAATTCAGAAGTATATGCAATAATCGTTTGAGGAGCCAGGGCACTTTAAATCGTAAATCCAACAAACTCGTCAAAATGAAATATCCACATAGTACTCCTCACATGAAGCTCCCTAATATTGTGTTATGCTTCTAACTTTAATATTTTTACTTTATACCCTTATAGTTTAACATATTTACAAAATCTACCCTAAACTTATAATACTTATATTATTTATACTTATAACTATCTATACTTAACACTATTAGTCCCTATACTTATATATTTTAGGAAAATGACAGAAATAACCCTTGGACTTGTAAGTTTTCTATATTTACCATTTAAACCCTTAACTTTATAATTTTTGCAAAACTAGTCCTTATTTAGTTTATAACTATTTAAGTTTTTATCCTAAGGTTTTATAACTTTGAAAAAAGGGTCCTTATACTTATAACTTCTAAGAAATGTCAAAAATAGTCCCTAGACTTAATATTTTCAGAAAGTTAACATATATACCCCTATGCATGGAAAACTTTGCAAAACTAGTCCTAATTCCATGCAAACTATATTTTTATGAAACAAAAAGGTTTTCTAGCTTATGTTTAACTAACATTAGCTTATCTAAGTTACCTAAATCAGATTATAGCTTATGTAAAGGGCTTATAGCATGTTAAAGGCAATTCGATAGGTTTTAGGGTTTTAAAAAGAAAACTAGTAAATGATTATGACCAAGGCTTAGGCAAGGGTTCCTATGTGATCTAAGGCATCCTAATACTATCCTAGAACTAAACTAAAGCTAAAGAAATCACAAGGAAAAGCTTACGTGACTAGGGAAGGGTTAACGAGGGGTTTTAGGGTTTTCTAGGGTTTCTCGACAAGAAATGAACTCGACAAGGCCTCAAGACTCACACCACTCGACTCCTAGGTATTCTAAGGATCCTATACTACTGACTGTTTGAGGTGAAGAGAGGAAATAGGATGGTTTGAAGTGTGGAAGTGTATGAGGCCTTTTATAGGCTCGTTTGGAGTAGCGAGCAAGAAAAGAAGATGTCACACCCTGAATTTACCTGATTGGCAGCGGAATGGAATACCTGGTTGTAACGTTCATGGCATCTCATACAATGGTTATATTGAATGACCTAAAGTGTCGTTTTGAAAATACATCGTTTGATCATTAAAAACATCGGAGTTTACAAAATAGATCCCAAAATGGTGTTGCAAGTTCTTGAAAATAAGTTTATCATGATCAAACATTACATAAGTGCTTGAAAATAAAAAGGTGAGACGCGTCGACTCCGCTACTCCAAGTAGGTCCAAAATGCATGTCATCATGATGTCTTAATTACCTGAAAATACATTGCTAAAAACGGTCAACAATAATGTTGGTGAGAAATCATAGGTTTATAAAAATGAATGTTATACGGTAACCTCAAGTATATTGTGCAAGACAAATGTCTCATGAAAAATTGTACAATAGACCTTAAGCTCATGACCCCGAAGCTAGACTGTACTAATGCCCCAAATGAAGGAGTGCTTTGCCGAACAATCTGAATGTATAAAGTGAAATGCATCCGTTTGACTGTTGGTATAACCAATGCGGATGGAGGCGTCACCCTCAATAGATCTATCCACTCACCTTCGCTTGCTCACAATTAACGGTTCATGATGTACTAAATAGGGGACTTTAACATGGCAAATGCGGTAACTTGAGCAACGTACATGAATTTGATACTTAGGCCCGTATGGAAAATGGTGCAATGTATTCTCCCCCGTGGGATTTGAAAACAATAAAAATGTAGACGGAGCTATGAAAACTCACTTGTAGTGATGGAACGATATACTATGAAGTAAACTTGAAATAACAAGGCGCAACTCCTAGCCGCAACCTAATATGAATGAAGTATAATCTAATTTAGATTATGAAATGATGTCATGAATGCATATGCTATCTATACCACTCGTATTATTTTAAAACATGTAAAATCGTTGAAAATTATATTCTATGTTGTCGTGTCAAGTCATACTGTATTTTACATGTATATATGGTGTAACGATGTTCTATGATAGTTATTTGGTGAAAACTTGTGAAAATATAACTTTTCATCGTAAAATATAATACTTGTTAATTTTTGAAGATGGCCAAAAGTGGCATCGGAAAACTAGTCGCAAAACAGTGTGTACTGAGAGTTAGGGGACAAACTCAGCATTTTTGGAAAGCTTGGTACCATGTCTAAATATGTTCAGTAGTGAAATTTTACCCATTGTGTCCAGATTTTAAGATAAATGGTCGAAAAGTATGGTGTTTGGGCTAAAGCTGTCATTTCTGGGCAGTTTTTGTGAATGTTTGGATGGTCGTAGTTTACTCGTTTTAAGTCCAAATGACAAACGGTTAATTGATTTGAAAACTAGGCCAGATGGTCTAACTTTTGTTCCTTGGTGTCCCGACTCCAGAAATGAGTCTATTGACGGGAAATTAGCTCCAAACATGGGTGTTTGTGTAGTTTCTGGTTTCAGTTGAAAATATACCAAGTATAAGTGCTGTTAAAAATTTATGTGAATTATTTATGTTCAAAAGTTCGTATCTCCTTCGTTATAAGTCCGTTTCTTAAGAATTTTATATCCCCGGTTAGCTCTTAACAAGTACTAACACATTTTTAACATGTTGGTGCATTTTAATGAGGTTAGGTTCCTGTTTTTAGGAAATACTTTAGTACATCAGCAACCAAAATTTTCTGAAAATGTAAGAAACATGTGTAACTTGTTTTTATCGTAACTTTTTCGTTATAAACCCGTTTTTACCCGTTCTTTCGCCCATAGCTTCGTTTTTAAAAGTATTTTCTAAATCTTTGATCAAAATTTAGCCCATACCTACTAAGTTTACTACGTTTTGCAAATAGGGACAGTAGCTTTTTATGTAGTCTCAAAATGGTATAATTTGTTTGTTTCTTGTCTCAATCAATCTCTAACAACATTAACACATCCCTTAAACTACCATACACCTTCTTAGGGTGTCATGGGGTCCCTAATGTCACAAATAATGAGTATCTCAATTAAATCACTAGTTTGATATATATTGATTCAATAATAAGAAAAACTCATTTAGAGTGGTATATAACATATGAAATACTTGTTGGTTTGACACCAAAATTTGAGATGAAGTATGAAATGATAAAAATGAGTATGGAAAAAATAAATAAAGTCTTACTTGAGGTGGTGGTGAATTTTTGTTTTAGTAAAACTTAACTAATCTATAGGTTTATATTTCAAAACCTTGTAATAGACTACTAATGGTGATTGTTTAACATTTGATCTTCAAAAATTTCTTGATTTCTTAATGTTTTCTTCTTTGGTCGTGGGTTTCAAGAGAGGAAGAGGAAGAACAACATTTTTTTTTATCTAAATTTTGATTTGCATGTAAATGAGAAAGTTAGGTGACTTAGAGATATTAGTAGGATTTTGTGTAAGACATGTGTCCTAGACACATGCCAAAACCGGCCACCTAGGGGTGGTGGTTGGTTTTGTGTAACTTTTGTGCAATATTTTGTTTACAGGGTACCGTTTAGTGTATAGTTTGCGTAGTTTTAGCATTTTTGGGTACCGGGTTAATTAGAAATAAATTTTTAATGGATCCATTGTGACAAAATAAAATTGTAAAAATTATAAAAATATAATTTTTGTGGATAGTGGGTGTTTCAATAACTTTTGCTTTGTTATTACGAATACCGTTCTAATTATATGTAATTGATAGTTTAAAGTAAATAAATTCCCAAAACATTGAGAAAGTGCTTTTAAAATTTTTGAAACATTATAATGGGTGTAGAAATATATTAGGACCAAAGTGGGAA
Source organism: Artemisia annua (assembly GCA_014162995.1). Classification (NCBI taxonomy): domain Eukaryota; kingdom Viridiplantae; phylum Streptophyta; class Magnoliopsida; order Asterales; family Asteraceae; genus Artemisia; species Artemisia annua. The sequence continues at coordinate 151,818 of LBNU01019233.1, forward strand.
GTGTTGGGTGTATTGTTTATAATTATCGATCGCGCGTTGTCATTTATTTAATAGAATGAATATATGTAAATTGAAATTATATAAATCCTACGAGTGGGATAGCATGCAAATGATGTAGTGACGAAATGTAGACTAACTCTAGTCTATGAAATGTACTTTAAATAATGTCTTATGACCACGCGACCTAACCTTCCCGGTTTCGCGAAATGAATACCCGTAAACCTAGTTTACGTGAAATGATGAATTGTGAAATGATGAATTGAAATTTGTGAATAGTAAGTTGTCGAGACTTGAAAAATGACCTGAAATTGTGAGTTGTGACAGAAGAGGTGAAGTGTCGAGGAGGGGAGGGGTGAGTAAGCAAAGCTAGAGTGTAACACCCCCAACTCAAATATGGCAGCTATCGTGCTGGGGGTATTACGAAAATAGAAACCAGACACATTTATAGTAAACGACCACAACTCGGGACGTTTGAAATGTGACCAAAACATATCATTCGATTTACAAACCGTTTAGAGTACAAGTACTCTTTAGTCAAAGTTGCAGCGGAAAAGTAAATAGAGTTTGCAGCGGAAAAA